>JAZKJV010003896.1:0-232166 GCA_037367405.1 Ottelia alismoides
ATAATCACAGGATGAGAGAAGGGATGTGGGACTAAAGAATAGAATGATATGGACAACTGGATCTATACAGGCGGAGGAACAGTGAAAATCAGGCGTGAGATGCAAAAGATGTGAGTCAAAAGACCACATCTCACGCAAAATGAATAGGGGCACAAATAATAACGTCCCGCGGCTCATGATCTAGAAATGGTTTTAGCCGCTGGCCGTTCACTCGGAAGGTACTCTCAGAAGATAACTCAGATATATCAATGCTTCCATTATCGTGTACCTTTCTGACCAAGTAAGGTCCCTTCCATTTGCTCTGTAGCTTCCCTGGAAATAATCTAAGCCTCGCATCAAACAACCATACTTTCTGTCCAATCTCAAAATGCTTGTGGATGATATGAGAATCATGCCACTCCTTCACTTTCTCCTTATAATGTTGGCTGCTTGAGAAAGCTGCATCTCTAAGCTCCTCCAGGGCAGCTAACTCTGCCCTCCTCTGGTCTCCAATACCATCTGGATCCATCAAAATATCTGTGACTGCCCAAAGTGACTTGTGCCTCAGCTCAACAGGTAGATGGCATGGCTTGCCATAAACGAGGCGAAAGGGAGATGTGCCCAATGGAGTCTTGAAAGACGTCCGATATGCCCACAAGACCGAGTCCAAAAGCTGTGACCAATTCTTTCGGTCAGGGCGGACGACTTTCTGTAAAATATTCTTGATCTCCCTATTCGACACCTCAGCTAGACCATTTGTCTGTGGATGGTAAGGTGTGGCAACACGATGGTCTATACTGAACTCGCTAGCAAGGGCCTTCACCTGGTCGTTGACGAAATGAGACCCCCCATCAGAAATCAAAACTCGTGGAACCCCGAACCGCGTGATGATGTGCTTTCTCAAAAATCTGCAAACTGTCCTCGCATCAGCGGCTCGGGCGGGGATAGCCTCAACCCAACGACTAACATAATCTACGGCCAACAGAATGTACTCAAATCCCTGACTCTTAGGGAATGGACCCATGAAATCGATGCCCCATGCGTCAAAGACCTCACAGAAGTGAATGGGCTGCATCGGCATCATATTACGCTGTCCACAAGTGCCCATCCTCTGACAGTCAGTACACCTCTTTACGAACTCATCAGAGTCCTTGAAGAGGGTAGGCCACCACAAGCCGGATTGGAGCACTTTCTGTGCCGTTCTCCTCCCAGAATGATGTCCTCCTGCCTCAAGCTTGTGGCAGTAAGTGAGGACACTATGATGCTCCTCCTGAGGAATACACCGACGCCAGACGCTATCCCCTCCTTCGTGGTAAAGGATGGGATCCTCCCAGTGGTAGGACTTGGCCTTCGCAAGGAAGGTCTCACGCCTCTGCCTGGGCCAATCTTGTGGGACTTTCCCAGCAACGAGAAAGTTCACAATATCGGCGTACCACGGGAGTGAGGCGATAGCAAGGATCGCCTCATCTGGGAAGGTATCTTGAATAGGATCAATCTGCTCAGAATCCTCAGGCTGCTCTAATCGGGAGAGATGATCCGCCACCACATTCTTGACTCCAGGCTTATCCTTGATCTCAATGTCGAACTCCTAGAGTAGAAGGATCCATCTAGTCAATCTGGCCTTGGCATCCTTCTTTGCCATGAGGTACCTGATGGCGGTGTGATCTGTAAACAAAGTCACTCTAGATCCAATGATATACGATCTGAACTTATCTAGGGCGAACACTACTGCTAGCATCTCTTTCTCTGTGACCGTATAATTCCGCTGGGCGGAATCCAATGTGCGGCTAGCATAGTGTATGGCAAACGGAACTCCGTCCCTCCTCTGTCCTAGCACGGCCCCTACGGCAAAATCAGAGGCGTCCGTCATGATCTCGAATGGGAGGGACCAATCGGGTGGCTGAAGGACAGGAGCCTCAATAACACACTGCTGGAGAGTCTCAAAGGACGAAAGACACTTGTCATCGACAAGGAACTCGGTGTCTTTCGTCAAAAGGTCAGTCAACGGTCGGGCAATCTTGCTGAAATCATGAATGAATCTCCTATAAAAACCAACGTGCCCCAGAAATGACCGTAGCTGCTTCAAATTGGACGGCGGTGCGAGTTTTCTAATGACGTCAACCTTGGCCGGATCAACCTCCATGCCCCTGTTGGAGATGATGTGGCCAAGCACCGTCCCTTGAGTCACCATGAAGTGACTCTTCTCCCAAGACAGAACCAAGCGGGTAGCAATACATCGCTGGAGCACTCGGTCTAGGCAGTCAAGACAGGAATCGAATCCGTCGCCGTAAACCGAGAAGTCGTCCATGAAGACCTCCAAACACTCCCATACCATGTCCGAAAAGATCGACAGCATGCACCTCTGAAAAGTCGCAGGGGCGTTGCATAGCCCAAATGGCATGCGTCGAAAGGCGTATGTACCGAAGGGACAGGTAAAGGTGGTCTTCTCCTGATCCTCAGGAGCGAAGGCCACCTGATTGTAGCCAGAGTACCCATCCAGGAAGCAATAATGGCTCTTCCCTGCCAGTCTCTCTATGATCTGATCAATAAAAGGCAGGGGAAATGGTCCTTCTTGGTGGCCTGGTTGAGTCTCCTGTAGTCAACGCAGACCCGCCAAGAGGTGGGTACTCGTGTAGCAATCTCCTCTCCCGACTCACTGATCACAGTCGTGATGCCCGTCTTCTTGGGCACCACATGCAAGGGGCTAACCCACTTGGAGTCGGAAATGGGATAAATAAAATCTGCACTCCACCATTTTGATATTTCCTTCATGACAACCTCTCGTAGGTTGGGGTTCAGTCGCCGATGGAACTCACGCGACGGCTTTGCCCCTTCCTCGAGATAGATATGGTGGGAGCACAACGAGGGACTAATCCCATGGAGATCTGCTACGCTCCATCCAATTGCCTTGCGGTTCTTTTCAAGAACCCCCATCAGCCGGGATTCTTGTTCTCCAGTCAGATCGGCAGAGATGATGACTGGGTACTGATGAATCCACATTTCATCATCTTTATTCTATCATTTTGGCACCAAAAACCCTAGCAAATGCCTTTAAATAGCCTTAAAACCATCATCTTAGCATCCATGCATGTGCATTCAGATTGTGTATAAATCACTGTAATTAAGGCCAAAATTATAGAATAAATAAAGAAAAGAAAAAAGAATAAAATATTGTAAAATATGTTATGACCCAAAACCCCGAGACCTAGACATCTTGATGAATAGGTCGACAAGGAATAAAGTAGGGGGAGATAAGGTCAGAAATACAGTGTAAATACCTATACAATCTATTCATTCTTTATTCATTTTGGGACCTATTTTTGGTTCCACTTTGTGTACATCAAATAAGGAAACTTTGTACATGAAAGTTGTAGATAATTTCATAAAGAAAAAGACAAAGTTGATTTCACAGAAAAAGAATGTACAGACAAGAAGATATGGTCTGAATAAGAATCCAAAATCCCAACTTCCCAGACCCGTATCTCACAAACGACAAATCCAAATGCAGTGTACTCACCTTTAATTGTATATAGAATAAAATAATCTATCCAATGGTGGTAGTTTCGCATTTGGCGGAGCTACGGTTTGAAAGTTGAGTTTTGGACCCTCATTGTACACTTGTACTGAATAAAATATTCAATGTATTCTTTATTCAATATTTATTCATTTGTTTATATTTTTATAATTTTGTAAATATCACTTATAATATATATGTGCATTAAAATTGAAATAAAATGCAAAGAAAAATAAAAAAAATAAAATTACTTGTATAAGGACTACATAGGTATACATATACACTTATACCTATATAAAATACACTTGTATTTTATTAAATATACAAAACATCTCAGAAAAATAAAATAAAATATACTTATGTATATAAAAGTATGTTATAATTTTACAAATCATAAATAAAAATAATAAGATTAAAAAATACATAAAATAAAATAGAATATCAAAATACATAGGTATTATACCTATATAGGGTTCAAAAGGCAACCTGTAAAAATAAAAGTCATAAAAATAAATAAAAATCAGAATAAAATACTACATAAAATTTTGAACATTTTTTATTTTATACATTTTATTTAATTCGGCCATTTACTATTTTAAATTGAATTAATAGAACAATAATCCAGGGTTTTTCCTGGTTGGTCCACGTGGACCAACCAGGTGCAAACCCTAGTTGACCTCGGTCAACTAGGTGACCTACCACCCTGTAGCCTCTGACAGCCCTATCTTTGACCCATCTTCTCCATTTTTTTTCGAGACGCGGTCTTGCATCCTTTGAGCTCGATTCCTCCTGCAAATCTTTTCACCTACCATCCTCTTGCTCGCCCAAGGATTTTCTTGGGCTGAGAGCCTCTGGATCGAGCTGGCGACCTCGTTCTTTCCACCCCCATCGTCAACCATACTTAAGGTCCTCCTTGACTTCCTTTCGATTTTGAACCGCATTCCACACAGATCTTCCCCCCTTTTTGTCGTGCTCGAGCTCCTGGAGGTGACAGCTCCTGGTTCTTCACCTTAAGGCGGCGGATCAGCCACTGATCTGGGCGTGTTCCATCACCTCCGGCGGTTGCCCCCGTGAGGTATTCTCCCTCTGGCCATTGGCCATCGAGGCTGCCATTCATCCCATTTTACTCCCCATTTCATTCCTGTTAGTTCTAGGATTAGTTCCCCCATCTTTCTGAGTCGAATCGATCACCCCATCACCTAATCGATCACCTCGCCGGAGCGCAACTCCGGCGAGACCCTATAGCACCTCCCAGTCCATCTCGAGAGCCACCCGAGGTCGAGGCATTTTGCCCTCGACCTCCCTAACGTTTTGGTGCAGGTATTGAAGTCCATCGCAGCTTCTGGAGCGATTTTGCTCTCTCGCCGGAGCACCTGGGCCCTCGCAGCTCCGCCACCTCCGTGCGAGAGCACCGGCATCCGCTGGTGGATTTTGAAGCTTCCAGACGACAGCCACCACCTGCAGGAGCACCCTCGGCCCCCTTGCAAGCTCCGGCGTCGCCGTGGTCGGCCGGAGAAGCTCGGAGAAGTTCGCCAGACCGGAGCTCCTCCGTGTTCTTCCCTCGACCTCCGGGACCGTCGGATCAACGAGGAACCTCCAGGTCAAGCCACAGCCGTCAGATCTTGGCACGCCCCCACCGTCGATCGCTTCGTCAGATCTGATCTCAGCCGCTGATCGCCGAACCGTCATCGGCCGCTCAGGACAAGCCACGTGGATAAGTGGATCGCATCCAGCCGTTGGATCGCGCCTCGTCGCCCAGCCGTTGGATGCGCGCCACGTGTCATCATCGGAGCGCAGGAGCGAGGGTATTTTGCATCCACACCCTCGCCGTTTTTGTATTTATTTATTAGTCTATAAACTTTCCTTGGTAGTTTAAATATTTTGTAATATTTGCAAAAAAGACCCTCGGACTTTCGTTATTTGCACTTAGGTCCTCCGCCACGTCACCTCACGTGACCTGTACACGTGAGGTGGGGGCATTTTGCAGAGGACCCCTCGGTCTTTTGTTTATTTCGTTTTAGCCCTAAAACTTTCATAGCATGTGTAATATTTTTGGATATTTTGCAAAGTGGCCCCCAGGCTTTTGTATTATTGCATTCCAGTCCCTCCCAGGCGCGTGCAAGTCACGCGCCCTGGTGGGTAATTTGTAGGCGTGCCCAGGCGGGTCTTGTATTTACATTTTGGTTCCAGAAGTTAAATATTAAGTTCAAAATTTTGTGGATATTTGCATGTTAGCCCCCTGGATGTTTTGAATATTGCACATATACCCCTGCTAGGCCTGTTAATTACTTGGATGCTTGTTGGATTGATTTAAAATATCATATTAAGCCCAAAAATTCCACAAAAATAGACTTAAAGCTTCTGGATAGGTGTACTTTAACGCCACCTATTTAGTTTTTGATTTTATTTTATTTTCCTATTTATTAAAAATCAAAAACAGCTTTTTGTGTACTGTCTACCTTAGAAAATACCAAAAAATATTAAAACACTCTAAAAATCCCAAAAAAATTACCTAGTGTCTATTTTATCCTATTTTAGAGTCAGTCCAAAAATCATTAAAAATTTTAAAAGAAAAACACTAAAAATTTGAAAACACTCAAAAACTCCAAAAAATATAAAAAAATAATAGAAAAACCCAAAAAATTGCAAACTCAGCTTCTGTTTCTTCCTTATTTTGGTTACTTTTATTAGAAAAATAGTGTGAAATATTTTTGCTACTACTGGTTGCTATTTTTAAATTACATTTTACTCACAGCCAGCCTTGTTTGCACTGTTTTCTCTTATTTCAGCTTTTAAAAATCCAAAAACACCTAGAAAAATCCCCAAAAATCACAAAAACAGTAAAAAATATTAAAAAGACCAAAAACATTTCATTTCTGGATTTTTGAGTATTTTGTGCATTTTTATTAATATTCTACCTTGCCTTTTATTATATTGCCTTTACTTCCCAATATTATAAAAAAAATATAAAATATAAAATATAAAAATTAGAAAATCAAAATCAAAATACAAAATTAAAAATTAAATTAAAAAAAATTAATTAAAAACCCACAAAAATTGTAGTTGCTTGCTTGCTTAGTGTAGACACTTCACACACTCACACACTTTAGCATTCATTTGCTTGAGCTACACTGTTTGCTCCCTGTGTTCGAACTCTCTGCATACTTGCCCTTTACATCATTTGTGCAGAGTTAAAAATAAATTTTAACTCCACATTGTTTCTAATTTATTGATCTTAGTGTGGGTTAATTGTTGATCAAATACGGATTTCATTTGAGAGTCGCAACAGCGACGGTTATCTCCGGCTTGTGTGAGATACCAAATTTAGACCCTCGTGAGATCCGTGTTTATCAAATGGCGCCGTTGCCGGGGAGCAACAGCTTGTAGTTCACATTCTTGTTTGTTTGTGTGATAGTTTACCGTAGCAGCATTTTCCTTCTCTTACATTTTGATATATCTCGTTGAGCTTTCTGACCACTCTTTTCTTGTCTTCTTGCGAGGGACCGCGGAGCGAGGCGGATCGCCTAGGTGACCCGACGCATCCTTGGGAAGCGGAGCCGGCTATTCTTAGCCTAGCCAGCAGGAGAGAGCAAGGAGTGAGAGAGAGAGTGATTAGTTAGCTTTTATTTTATTTAGTGAGAGAGTGATTTATTTAAATTGTAATAATACAGGTACCTTGGACTTGGACTTAGACATTCGGGCCTAATTTCCGGGTGTCTGTTCACCCGGGGGCTCACCGCCGTTTTGCCGCGTTTTTACCGCTTGTCATTTTCCGGTTTTGTGTTTATTTTTTTCATTTTCTTTTGTGGAATGAGCTCTTAGATCTAGGTCTGCTTGATCGATTAGAATAGGTCCAAACACACTAATTAACCTTGCATGCTCCTATAGTTACGTTTTGGACTTAGACTAATTTAAACAGTTAGCAAGTAATTCCCAAATCCACGCGCCGCGAGCTCACACCCGAACAAGCGCTTTCTCCTACTCCAAATGTGTTGGGCAGAGGAGGGGTGAGCCAAGACCGGACACTCGGATTAGGAGTTGCTAGTTGACTTGTGGTTCTTCACGCTAGCAGTTGCCTGTTTAGGACGATTTCCGCTTGCATTTCGCCATATAGATTAGATTTAAATATTCTGCTTTGCATCCCGCATGAGAGAGCTGGGATTCGCTGTAAGTCCTCTTACTTTGCACGCATCATCTAGGCACAAAGGTGAGATTTTCCACCTTGGTGTCGACTTGCACGGCTTTTCCGACTCTATTCTCCCTCTGTTTTTGGACAAAGTAGGATAAAAGAAAAAAAATACAAAAACGTTAGGCGCTTACTTGAATTGACTCAAAAGAAGCGATAACACCAAAAAAAATTAAAAAAGGGACTGCTAAAGAAAACTTGACCAAAATAAAAACGGTAATTGGATTCATTGCTTGGGGAGAGTAACACCCTCACTTGTTTTCAGGTTGCATAGGAAGGTTTCCTTCCCAGTGAGGTGAGCGCCTCGTAAGGATTAGAGCCCAAAACCCAACTTGTGGCTGCCTTGTGTATCGCCTGGATTTCCGAAGTATTGGCGCTACTATCGTACGTAGTCGAGTAGGACTTGGTCGCCAGCGGTGACTCTCTATTGTGAGAGCACCGACCTTGTCCGAAGTACAGAGCTTAGGCCACGCCTTCACGGGTGTGTCTGTCTCACCGGCTGCGTCCGAGTAGGACCTTGTACGCTCACGGGTGATTCCGTTGCGAGCGAGGTCCGAAGTATCGGTTTCGCCTATCGGCTTCCTCCCTCTTTTCTTTGGCTGAGTAGGGATCCAGGAAGGGTTACAAGGACCTCAAAAAGCGCAAGTTACAGGTTACATAGGAGGAGGACAAGTACGGGGACACTCTCCTGGCAGTACTCTCTCTCCTATAGGCGTAGCGCTCTAAGGACTCGTGAAAAGATAATTGCCTGAAAAACAAGTTAAAATTGACAAGATAAAAGCCGAACCTTCACGGCTTCAAGAGTTGAGTTGGTGAACCTACCCTTGCTTTGTGTTTGATTTCTAGATTTATTAAGGTCAAGATCAAAAACACCGCACAATTGTGCAAAATTTTGTTGCATCTCATTTTCTCCTTTTTCTTGCATCTTCCCCGCTCTTTCCGAACAATCAAGATGATGGGACGGAGGTCTCTTAGGCCGACCTTGTCGGCACCGCTATCCAGCACTCCTCCCTACTCATCTAGGATAACTCGGAGAGTCCGCTCTCCGAACCTGAGTTCACATCCACCCTGTTCCCCCTCGACCACCCTTCCCATTCTCCTTCCCTCAGTCCAATCATTTCAGAGTTCAGTGCATCACAGAGTTAGCTCATTCCACAGCACCTGAAATGGCCTCTTTTGCATTTTCAGAACATCAAGCAATGGCAGACAGAAGCGAGCACCAAGATGATCACGATCACCCGCCGTTTATTATTGATCAAGCGGCCATCAACAATTCCCTGCTAGCGTCCCTGGAGAATATGCAGAGACAGATCCGTGACCAGGGGACATTTATGGGTGATCTGATGAGAGAGATAGCACAGCTGAGAGAACACCGACCTGGGGGCGGTGGCGGTGGCGGTGGAGAAGGAGGACCCGATGCAGGAGGCGACCCAGACGGTGAGCGACCGCCATCAGACTATCATGAGGGAGCTTCACAACCCAGCTTCGTCCCTCACTCACCGGTGGATCAGACTTCCGCCAATCCACGGAGACTTCGAGCTTCGGCACAATACGATTCAGATGCTACCCAAGTTCCATGGGATTGCCGACCGAAGAGCCGCACCTCCATCTCCAAGAGTTCGAAATGATTTGCAGCACCATCCACGATCGGTTGTTGACCGAGGACACTATCAAGATGATCGCCTTCCCATTCTCATTGGTTGAGTAGAGCCGCATATTGGCTCAAGCATCTAGGGTGATTTGTCGACACTTGGGTAGATCTCCGGTCCGTATATTTGAAGAAATACTATCCTCTCGGCCGGACAAACGCAGCTCGAGCCATGATCAGCAATTTCACCATGATCCCGAATGAACAATTCCATGAAGCATGGGATCGTTTCAGAGAGCTCATAGACCGGTGTCCACATCACGATATCTCTAAGCCCCATCTGGTGCAGAGTTTCTTCTGTGGGCTGACACCGGAGCTGCAGGGGCTTGTGAACGCCTCTTGCGGTGGATCATATTTTTCCAAAGGTGAAGACGATGTCTGGGCCATATACGAAGGTATGGCTGAGAACTCCACAGTGATGACCCAGGCCAGAGTCTACACTCAGCAGAAGCCCCCGCAAGGAGTGGGATCATTTCAGAGGATCCGCCCGCATCGATGCCGGTCCTAGCACACCGTCGGTAGCCGCGGCCCAAGCCGAATCAGCAGCAGCCGACATGGGTATCATTAGCGAAAAATTGGACCGCATGGAGATCCTTGAGAAGAAGCAGAACCAAGGTCTAGCCCAGATGGACCTTCTCACAAAGACAATGAGTGACCTGAAAACTCAAATTCTCTGTATTCAGGAGGCACAGGCCCATTCACAACAGCCTCCCAGGTCACAGGATGCTTCTAGCAGCAGCAATCCCAACCAGGCCTCCACCTCATACCGCCAGGTGAACCATATCCAGGCGGAGCCGGTTCCATTGTTGCAGTACCATCCAGAGCAACCACCATCTCAGGAGATGCAGATGGTGGTGTATCAGCCGGAGCAACCGCTGGCAGTTCTTCCTCCACCCTCCTTCGAGCAGAACCGTTGATGGAAGTCAACGGGATATGGTATGACAGATACCCGCAGCCAGCAATCCGTAGGGATCACCCCGGATTCAGTTGGGGTAATGGTGCTTCCTCATCCCAACAGCATCCTCCTGCTCAAGGACAGCAGAGCAGCCAGCCACAGCAACAACACAGCAGCCCCAGTACAACCAGCCCCAACAGTATCAGAGTGGTCCTCGTCCCGCCTATCAGGGACAGCAGTGGAGGCCGCGCCAGCAGCCTCAGCAATCTTATCACCAGCCTCCCCCTCAATTCCAGCAGCAATACCAGCAGCAGCAGCCCCATGTCCAGCAGGGACAGACATCCGGTTCTCAGGGTCCAGTATATGAGAACCCAGCCCTCGATGATCTTGCCCGCTTGCTATCTGAACAGCGAGCACTTTCTCAGGCAAGAAATGGATGAGTTCCGGCAGGAGATGCGGGACATTATCAAAGGCAAGGCCGCCATACACCCGCTCAGATCGAACCAAACCCTAATAATTTCAAAAGAAAATCTGAGCAGGTAGAGTTCATAGAGGGTGCCTCTCCTAGTGACAATTTGAATGATATGTCTTCTTTTGTGCATGATGCTGATTTTGTGACTACTAGGAGCGGTAGGATACCAGCCGGCGGCGTCTCTTCTGAGCGACAACCCGATGCCGAACCAGGAGCGCCAGAGGAGCAGAGGAGCGGTACTGATGCCGCTGCAGATGATATTGAAGACGGTGGTGCTGATGCCACCATTTTGGGAGATGAACCAGAGCGCGGTGCTGATGCCGCGAAGACAGGTGCGAGTGGTGGTGCTGAGGCCACCACATCTACTTTTGTTGAGCCATCTTCTGTGATGCCACCACTTTTGTATCTAGTGACTATGGGAAGAAATCAAAAACAAAAATATGAATAAAGGAAAGGTTTCTGTTCAAATTACGGATCCATATGTGTTGAATGATGATTCTTGTATGGATTCTCCATCTTCACAGGCACAGGGACCAATTCCTAGACCTCCATCTGAGGAGGCACCTACCATCCCCTTTCCCGAGGCACTCCACCGAGCGAAGGGGAATAAAAAAGAAAATCCCAAAAAGAATCAGCAGTAGAGTTCGGCAACGAGATGATTGACAGATTTCATATTCAGCTGACTCTACGAGAAGCGTTTGAGCATATCCCCTTCTTCAAGAAAAATCTGAAAGAAACAACTACTGTCCGAAGAAGGAAGAGGCACAGAGATCAAATCCATATGCTCACGCATAACACTTGCTGTGCCATTCAGAACACATTGCCAGCCAAGCGACCAGACGCAGGAGCTCCCTATGTCAGATGCGAGATTTCCAGGAGCAGCAGTTTGATCGTACTCTATTAGACAGCGGCTCTTCAATTAACCTCCTTCCGGCAGCCTTACTCAAGCAGTTCGAGTTTGGCCCTCTTCTTCGAAGCAGAACCGTCCATCAGTTTGCTGACAGGTCGATTAAGAGGCCGAAGGGGTTATTGAAAGACGTGGTCGTTACCATTCAGGGCCTGAAATTCCCCGTGGACTTTGTTGTGTTGGACATGGAGATCCCTGAGTCGGTAACTGATGCCCCCATCATTCTCGGACGTCCATTCTTGGCCACAGCCAAGGCGGTGACCGACCATGATAGTGGGAAGGTATGCTTTCCGCGTAGAGGGCGAAACCATACAAATAGAGACGATCGAAGAGATCAGAGCCAGAAAGGCAGAATGCTCAGAGCAGTCCAGCGAAGCAGATCAGATGACAGAGGAAGAGCTAGACATCCACCAGGTTTGTGATTTCGAGATGACTGATGATGAATCCAACTGGAAAGATCCCGTAGCACCGACCCTCGCCTTGCCGACAGATTCACTGTATCTCAAGCTCATGGCAGTCGAGAGCCGGGAGAGCACATTCCTGGATGAGGATATCTCTGAGGCTGACAGTGTTGTTATGAGTGGTGCTGAAGAATTTCAATCTTGCTCATCTTCTTCTGATCCCTCGGATTCAGACATTGACTGGGACGACTTTGATGATTATTTGCCTTGTCTGATTCCTTCTGAGCCAACAACCATGGCAGAGTGCGAGCCAGTGCAGTTTATTGATGATCCATCAGGCCGCCCTGCGTCAGCACTTCATGCAGAGCGAGAGTTCTCCCATGCAGACTTGGTCGCCTTTACACAGACATATCAGAAGCCAGATCTGCCACCTCCCAGTTGTCCAGAACGGAAACCTCTGCCGCAGTCTATGAAGTACAGATTCCTTGCTGGAGAGCCCAGAAATGCACCCAGTCATTATCTCAGCAGATTTGACTGGAGAACAAGAATCTCGTCTGATGGAGGTTCTTGAAAGAAAACCGCAAGGCAATCGGTTGGAGTATAGCTGATCTCCAGGGGCTGAGCCCAAAGCTTTGCTCTCACCACATCTATCTTGAAGATAACGCTAAGCCGTCGCGTGAGTTCCAACGACGGCTGAACCCGAATCTTCGAGACGTAGTCATGAAAGAAATTTCCAAGTGGTGGAGCGCTGATTTATCTATCCCATCTCCGACTCCAAATGGGTTAGTCCACTCCATGTGGTACCCAAGAAGACGGGTATCACTACAGTTGTCAATGAGTCTGGAGAGGAGATCGCTACCAGAGTACCAACTTCTTGGAGGGTCTGTGTGGACTACAGACGATTGAATGAGGCCACCAAGAAGGATCACTTCCCGCTAACATTCATTGATCAGATTATCGAGCGGTTAGCTGGGAAGAGCCATTACTGTTTTTCTTGACGGGTACTCTGGATACAATCAAGTGGCCATTGCGCCCGAAGACCAGGAGAAAACGACATTCACCTGTCCGTTTGGGACTTATGCTTTCAGACGGATGCCCTTTGGTCTATGTAACGCTCCGGCGACATTCCAAAGGTGCATGTTGTCCATCTTCTCGGACATGGTGGGTGACTGTCTAGAGGTCTTCATGGATGACTTCTCGGTCTATGGCGACGGGTTCGACGCTTGTCTTGACTGCCTAGACCGTGTGCTGAAGCGCTGCATAGAGGTTAATCTAGTCTTATCTTGGGAGAAGAGTCATTTCATGATGACTCAGGGGACGGTTCTTGGTCATATCGTCTCCAACAGGGGCATGGAGGTCGATCCGGGCTAAGGTGGACATCATCAGAAAACTCAACCCGCCGTCCAATCTGCGTCAGTTACGTCTTTTTCTGTGGCATGTCGGTTTCTACCGACGGTTCATTCAGGACTTCAGTCGAATTGCCCGACCGCTTACTGATTTGCTCACCAAAGACACCGAGTTTTATTGTTAATGATAAGTGTCTTGAATCTTTTGAGACTCTCAAAAATATGGTTGTTTCAGCTCCTGTCCTTCAGCCACCCGATTGGTCTCTCCCATTCGAGATCATGACGGATGCTTCAGATTTTGCCGTTTGGGGCTGTGCTTGGACAGAGGAGGGATGGTTTACCCTTTGCCATTCACTACGCCAGCCGGACTTTGGATGCCGCGCAGCGGAATTACACTGTAACTGAGAAAGAGATGCTGGCCGTAGTCTTCGCTCTTGATAAGTATAGATCATATATTCTCGGATCTAGAGTGACAATATACACTGATCACACCGCCATCCGGTATTTAATGGCTAAGAAGGATGCCAAAGCACGTCTCACCAGATGGATCCTTCTACTCCAGGAATTTGATATTGAAATTAAGGATAAGCCTGGAGTCAAGAATGTGGTGGCGGATCATCTCTCCAGATTGGAGAATCTTGAGGAATCTGAGCCCAGCGCACCTATCACAGAGACATTTCCAGATGAGGCGATCTTGGCTGTCACCTCACTCCCATGGTATGCTGACTTTGTAAACTATCTTGTTGCCAAGACAGTCCCTCAGGGTTGGCCCAGGCAGAAACTTGAGACCTTCCTAGCTAAGGCCAAGTTTTATCATTGGGAGGATCCCATCCTTTATCATGAAGGAGGGGACAGTATCTGGAGGAGGTGCATTCCTCAAGAAGAGCAGCATAGCGTCCTCACATACTGCCACAAGCTTGAGGCAGGAGGACATCATTCTGGAAAAAGGACAGCACAAAAGGTGCTTCCAATCCGGCCTATGGGTGGCCTACTCTCTTCAAGGATTCTGATGAGTTCGTGAAGAGATGTACTGACTGTCAGAAAATGGGAACCTGCCGGACAGAGAGACATGATGCCCATGCAACCCATTCACTTCTGTGAGGTTTTTGATGCATGGGGGATTGATTTCATGGGCCCATTTCCTAAGAGTCAGGGATTCGAGCATATTTTGCTCGCTGTAGATTATGTCAGCCGATGGGTTGAGGCAATCCCCGCCCGAGCCGCAGATGCTAAAACCGTATGCAAATTTTTGAGGAGAAATATCATTTCACGGTTCGGAGTACCTAGAGTCTTGATTTCAGACGGGGGGTCTCATTTCATCAATGACAAAGTCAGGGCCCTTGCAGACGAGTTCGGCATTGACCATCGGGTTGCCACTCCTTATCACCCTCAGACTAATGGTCTTGCCGAAGTATCGAATAGGGAGATAAAGACTATCTTGCAGAAAGTTGTTCGCCCAGACCGAAAGGATTGGTCACAGCTTTTGGACTCGGTCTTGTGGGCTTATCGGACATCTTTCAAGAATCCATTGGGAACATCTCCCTTTCGTCTCGTCTATGGCAAGCCGTGCCATTTGCCAGTGGAGATCAAGCACAAATCTTTTTGGGCAGTTACTGAGTTGCTTCTAGATCCCGAGAGTATAGGAGACCAGAGAAGAGCAGAATTGGCAGCCCTGGAGGAATTGAGAGACACAGCCTTTCCAACAGCCTACAGTACAAGGAAAAAGTGAAGACATGGCACGATTCGCATATCAGCCATAAACAGTTTGAGCCAGATCAGAGAGTATGGTTGTTTGATTCAAGGCTGAAGTTTATTTCCAGGGAAGTTACAGAGCAAGTGGAAAGGACCGTATGTGGTCAGGAAGGTACATGACAATGGCAGCATCGATATATCCGAACCGTCATCTTCCTCGACCTTCCGCGTCAATGGTCAACGCCTGAAACTATATCTTGATCATGATCCGCCGACCATTGACGTTGCCCCCATTCTTCTGGTATGAGATGTGTCCTTTGACTCTCATCATCTACATCTCATACATGGTGATCAAAGTCTATCTTCCGCTGTACAGATCCATCTGTGTTATATCACTCTGTTGTCTATTGATTTATTTTTCTTCTTTTCTTCTTTTCTTTCTTTTCCTCTTCTATCTTCTTTATCTATCAAAAAGTGCCGCCCTTGTAGACAGTTTTCCATACTTAGGACGTACTTTGTCCTAAGTATAGGGGGGTTGGCACCCCGAGTGATTCTACTCTTTTCGATCCTCTTCATTGTCTCCTCATCTTGCCTATACTTAGGGATATCTTACCCTAAGTATAGGGGGAGACAATCTGAGTACGATCTGTTCATTCCCACCTTGACCCTCCCTGCGTTGTGTACAGTCTGCTATACTTAGGATTATTTGATCCTAAGTATAGGGGGGACGGTCAACTTCTCATTTATTGATTCATTCATTTATTTCTTTGTTCTTTAGACTTGTCTATACTTAGTACGAGTTATGTCTTCTCTTTTCTCTCCGATCTATGAGGACATAGCTCAAGCTAAGTATAGGGGGGTCGTTATACTACGTATATACTTTAGCCATAACTCGTACTTTCGTATTTTCCTAATAAATATGGCTAATAACTCTTTAAAATTCATTAAAAATCCTTAAAAAAAAAAAGATGTGATTATTCCTCAAATTATTTTTGTATTTACTGATTAATAAATCAGGTGAAAATATTTTGTTTCGTGTTTTCAACCTGTGTGGTTCGTAAAACTTCTTTTCTTTGTGTGAAATAAAAATGTTTGAAAAATGGTTGCAAAAATGATTTGAAAAACCTATATATATTGTTTTGAAAGCCTTTGCAAAATGATTTTCAAATGTGTGTAAAATGTTCGTAAAAACTATTTTGGACTATAGTTTTCAAAAATTGTGTGAAAATTGTTTTCAAAATAAGTTTGAGGAATATACACATCATACAAAATCCACTATATATGTATAAAATTGACCACTTACCCTGTAAATTCTTAAAATCTACTTCTTGTAAATATAAAGAAGCACTCCCGTGTACATATTTTCGCCTAGTTTTTAGCCAAAATCTTTTTATTTTCAAAATTCAAAAACATTGCAATTAAAAATCCCAAAAACATTTGCAAAATTAAAATCCAAAACACATTTGAAAAATCTGTTTGAAAAAAAAATGCATATGCATCATCTTGCATAATCTTTTCAAAAATCCATAAAAAGTTCAAAATCTTTGAAAATTGCATCACAAAAAATATTTTCTGCATTGCATTGCATAGCATTCGCATTTTTCGGATTGAGTTTGATAGATTGAACAAGCCCAAGTAAGATCCGGAGATTGGAGCTTGATTGGACCTTAAAATCTACCTAATAACAGGAACTTTATAGGAACTGGTTTGAGGTACTTCAGGTCAAGTTGACTTAATTCTTTGAGGATCACGGGACTTGGTTCAATGGATTCTTGACTGCCTAAGTAGAATATTTCGGAGCACACGCACGACTCTTGTTGATAATGACCTAACTTGGACACCTGCACCTTTCACATAGCTCTCCATGGATGAGGTGGTGAGGAGGCAGTCTCCTTTGGCTTGGGGTAGCATATGAGGGTAGTACTTCTAGGCAGAACCTCTCTTCTTCTTATAGTGAAGGAAGTGCACCTCAACTTGGTCTAGTGGTGATGAAGGCTAAAGACAGAAGCCGTGGGTTGCAATAAAGCTTCAAAAGAGGGATAGTCTACTGGCTCAAGAAGAAATTTCTTGTATATATGCTGCACCATGTAGATATGTTGTACAGATGCAAATTGAAAAAAAAAAAACTCCAAAAAAGTGGTGGGTCGGATTGAAAATTTAATAACCCCACCGGAGTGTATACCGTTCAATAAAGCAAAAGCTTATGGTATCCATGTCACATCTCATGAAGCTTGCAGCGGGAGACTTAGCTACACTGGTTGAGCTCCCAAAAGTCTATACTTCTTCCCCCTCTTCTTGAGCCAGTTGCACTTGAACTTAGAAGGGAATACCCCGCTTCTCGAGGAAAGAGTTGCTAGACCGAGGCATTAGAGTTACCAGGTTGAGGGAGGTTGTTTCTTTGTCACTTCTGAGGTAGGGATCTCCATATCACTTACACTGTACAAGTCAGATTCATAGTCGTAAGAGTTTGCGTATGAGTTGAAGTATTTCTGACCTGGCTATTGAGGAGACTTGGACAGAGTTTTGGGATTCTCTAGGACTGTTGGATTTCAGACTTGGTTCTCATTAAGGTTCCGACCGCACTAAATTCCAAAGGTCCGACTTAAGCTCCAAACTTCGATTTTGCGAAGACAAGTTCGATAATTAAACTTAATCTAATTTTCTTCTTTTTCTTTTCTTTCTTTTCTCTTTTTGCACTTATTGCATAAGTGTTTGCTAGGGACTAGCAAAGGTAAAGTATAGGGGGATGATGAATCCACATTTCATCATCTTTATTCTATCATTTTGGCACCAAAAACCCTAGCAAATGCCTTTAAATAGCCTTAAAACCATCATCTTAGCATCCATGCATGTGCATTCAGATTGTGTATAAATCACTGTAATTAAGGCCAAAATTATAGAATAAATAAAGAAAAGAAAAAGAATAAAATATTGTAAATATTTTATGACCCAAAACCCCGAGACCTAGACATCTTGATGAATAGGTCGACAAGGAATAAAGTAGGGGGAGATAAGGTCAGAAATACAGTGTAAATACCTATACAATCTATTCATTCTTTATTCATTTTGGGACCTATTTTTGGTTCCACTTTGTGTACATCAAATAAGGAAACTTTGTACATGAAAGTTGTAGATAATTTCATAAAGAAAAAGACAAAGTTGATTTCACAGAAAAAGAATGTACAGGCAAGAAGATATGGTCTGAATAAGAATCCAAAATCCCAACTTCCCAGACCCGTATCTCACAAACGACAAATCCAAATGCAGTGTACTCACCTTTAATTGTATATAGAATAAAATAATCTATCCAATGGTGGTAGTTTCGCATTTGGCGGAGCTACGGTTTGAAAGTTGAGTTTTGGACCCTCATTGTACACTTGTACTGAATAAAATATTCAATGTATTCTTTATTCAATATTTATTCATTTGTTTATATTTTTATAATTTTGTAAATATCACTTATAATATATATGTGCATTAAAATTGAAATAAAATGCAAAGAAAAATAAAAAAAATAAAATTACTTGTATAAGGACTACATAGGTATACCATATACACTTATACCTATATAAAATACACTTGTATTTTATTAAATATACAAAACATCTCAGAAAAATAAAATAAAAATATACTTATGTATATAAAAGTATGTTATAATTTTACAAAATCATAAATAAAAATAATAAGATTAAAAAATACATAAAATAAAATAGAATATCAAAATACATAGGTATTATACCTATATAGGGTTCAAAAGGCAACCTGTAAAAATAAAAGTCATAAAAATAAATAAAAATCAGAATAAAATACTACATAAAATTTTGAACATTTTTTATTTTATACATTTTATTTAATTCGGCCATTTACTATTTTAAATTGAATTAATAGAACAATAATCCAGGGTTTTTCCTGGTTGGTCCACGTGGACCAACCAGGTGCAAACCCTAGTTGACCTCGGTCAACTAGGTGACCTACCACCCTGTAGCCTCTGACAGCCCTATCTTTGACCCATCTTCTCCATTTTTTTCGAGACGCGGTCTTGCATCCTTTGAGCTCGATTCCTCCTGCAAATCTTTTCACCTACCATCCTTCTTGCTCGCCCAAGGATTTTCTTGGGCTGAGAGCCTCTGGATCGAGCTGGCGACCTCGTTCTTTCCACCCCCATCGTCAACCATACTTAAGGTCCTCCTTGACTTCCTTTCGATTTTGAACCGCATTCCACACAGATCTTCCCCCTTTTTGTCGTGCTCGAGCTCCTGGAGGTGACAGCTCCTGGTTCTTCACCTTAAGGCGGCGGATCAGCCACTGATCTGGGCGTGTTCCATCACCTCCGGCGGTTGCCCCCGTGAGGTATTCTCCCTCTGGCCATTGGCCATCGAGGCTGCCATTCATCCCATTTTACTCCCCATTTCATTCCTGTTAGTTCTAGGATTAGTTCCCCCATCTTTCTGAGTCGAATCGATCACCCCATCACCTAATCGATCACCTCGCCGGAGCGCAACTCCGGCGAGACCCTATAGCACCTCCCAGTCCATCTCGAGAGCCACCCGAGGTCGAGGCATTTTGCCCTCGACCTCCCTAACGTTTTGGTGCAGGTATTGAAGTCCATCGCAGCTTCTGGAGCGATTTTGCTCTCTCGCCGGAGCACCTGGGCCCTCGCAGCTCCGCCACCTCCGTGCGAGAGCACCGGCATCCGCTGGTGGATTTTGAAGCTTCCAGACGACAGCCACCACCTGCAGGAGCACCCTCGGCCCCCTTGCAAGCTCCGGCGTCGCCGTGGTCGGCCGGAGAAGCTCGGAGAAGTTCGCCAGACCGGAGCTCCTCCGTGTTCTTCCCTCGACCTCCGGGACCGTCGGATCAACGAGGAACCTCCAGATCAAGCCACAGCCGTCAGATCTTGGCACGCCCCCACCGTCGATCGCTTCGTCAGATCTGATCTCAGCCGCTGATCGCCGAACCGTCATCGGCCGCTCAGGACAAGCCACGTGGATAAGTGGATCGCATCCAGCCGTTGGATCGCGCCTCGTCGCCCAGCCGTTGGATGCGCGCCACGTGTCATCATCGGAGCGCAGGAGCGAGGGTATTTTGCATCCACACCCTCGCCGTTTTTGTATTTATTTATTAGTCTATAAACTTTCCTTGGTAGTTTAAATATTTTGTAATATTTGCAAAAAGACCCTCGGACTTTCGTTATTTGCACTTAGGTCCTCCGCCACGTCACCTCACGTGACCTGTACACGTGAGGTGGGGGCATTTTGCAGAGGACCCCTCGGTCTTTTGTTTATTTCGTTTTAGCCCTAAAACTTTCATAGCACGTGTAATATTTTTGGATATTTTGCAAAGTGGCCCCCAGGCTTTTGTATTATTGCATTCCAGTCCCTCCCAGGCGCGTGCAAGTCACGCGCCCTGGTGGGTAATTTGTAGGCGTGCCCAGGCGGGTCTTGTATTTACATTTTGGTTCCAGAAGTTAAATATTAAGTTCAAAATTTTGTGGATATTTGCATGTTAGCCCCCTGGATGTTTTGAATATTGCACATATACCCCTGCTAGGCCTGTTAATTACTTGGATGCTTGTTGGATTGATTTAAAATATCATATTAAGCCCAAAAATTCCACAAAAATAGACTTAAGCTTCTGGATAGGTGTACTTTAACGCCACCTATTTAGTTTTTGATTTTATTTTATTTTCCTATTTATTAAAAATCAAAAACAGCCTTTTTGTGTACTGTCTACCTTAGAAAATACCAAAAAAATATTAAAACACCTCTAAAAATCCCAAAAAAATTACCTAGTGTCTATTTTATCCTATTTTAGAGTCAGTCCAAAAATCATTAAAAATTTTAAAAGAAAAACACTAAAAATTTGAAAACACTCAAAAACTCCAAAAAAATATAAAAAAATAGTAGAAAAACCCAAAAATTGCAAACTCAGCTTCTGTTTCTTCCTTATTTTGTTACTTTTATTAGAAAAATAGTGTGAAATATTTTTGCTACTGGTTGCTATTTTTAAATTACATTTTACTCACAGCCAGCCTTGTTTGCACTGTTTTCTCTTATTTCAGCTTTTAAAAATCCCAAAAACACCTAGAAAAATCCCCAAAAATCACAAAAACAGTAAAAAATATTAAAAAGACCAAAAACATTTCATTTCTGGATTTTTGAGTATTTTTGTGCATTTTTATTAATATTCTACCTTGCCTTTTATTATATTGCCTTTACTTCCCAATATTATAAAAAAAAATATAAAATATAAAATATAAAAATTAGAAAATCAAAAATCAAAATACAAAATTAAAAATTAAATTAAAAAAAATTAATTAAAAACCCACAAAAATTGTAGTTGCTTGCTTGCTTAGTGTAGACACTTCACACACTCACACACTTTAGCATTCATTTGCTTGAGCTACACTGTTTGCTCCCTGTGTTCGAACTCTCTGCATACTTGCCCTTTACATCATTTGTGCAGAGTTAAAAATAAATTTTAACTCCACATTGTTTCTAATTTATTGATCTTAGTGTGGGTTAATTGTTGATCAAATACGGATTTCATTTGAGAGTCGCAACAGCGACGGTTATCTCCGCCTTGTGTGAGATACCAAATTTAGACCCTCGTGAGATCCGTGTTTATCAAATGGCGCCGTTGCCGGGGAGCAACAGCTTGTAGTTCACATTCTTGTTTGTTTGTGTGATAGTTTACCATAGCAGCATTTTCCTTCTCTTACATTTTGATATATCTCGTTGAGCTTTCTGACCACTCTTTTCTTGTCTTCTTGCGAGGGACCGCGGAGCGAGGCGGATCGCCTAGGTGACCCGACGCATCCTTGGGAAGCGGAGCCGGCTATTCTTAGCCTAGCCAGCAGGAGAGAGCAAGGAGTGAGAGAGAGAGTGATTAGTTAGCTTTTATTTTATTTAGTGAGAGAGTGATTTATTTAAATTGTAATAATACAGGTACCTTGGACTTGGACTTAGACATTCGGGCCTAATTTCCGGGTGTCTGTTCACCCGGGGGCTCACCGCCGTTTTGCCGCGTTTTTACCGCTTGTCATTTTCCGGTTTTGTGTTTATTTTTTTCATTTTCTTTTGTGGAATGAGCTCTTAGATCTAGGTCTGCTTGATCGATTAGAATAGGTCCAAACACCTAATTAACCTTGCATGCTCCTATAGTTACGTTTTGGACTTAGACTAATTTAAACAGTTAGCAAGTAATTCCAAATCCACGCGCCGCGAGCTCACACCCGAACAAGCGCTTTCTCCTACTCCAAATGTGTTGGGCAGAGGAGGGGTGAGCCAAGACCGGACACTCGGATTAGGAGTTGCTAGTTGACTTGTGGTTCTTCACGCTAGCAGTTGCCTGTTTTAGGACGATTTCCGCTTGCATTTCGCCATATAGATTAGATTTAAATATTCTGCTTTGCATCCCGCATGGAGAGAGCTGGGATTCGCTGTAAGTCCTCTTACTTTGCACGCATCATCTAGGCACAAAGGTGAGATTTCCACCTTGGTGTCGACTTGCACGGCTTTTCCGACTCTATTCTCCCTCTGTTTTTGGACAAAGTAGGATAAAAGAAAAAAAATACAAAAACGTTAGGCGCTTACTTGAATTGACTCAAAAGAAGCGATAACACCAAAAAAAATTAAAAAAGGGACTGCTAAAGAAAACTTGACCAAAATAAAAACGGTAATTGGATTCATTGCTTGGGGAGAGTAACACCCTCACTTGTTTTCAGGTTGCATAGGAAGGTTTCCTTCCCAGTGAGGTGAGCGCCTCGTAAGGATTAGAGCCCAAAACCCAACTTGTGGCTGCCTTGTGTATCGCCTGGATTTCCGAAGTATTGGCGCTACTATCGTACGTAGTCGAGTAGGACTTGGTCGCCAGCGGTGACTCTCTATTGTGAGAGCACCGACCTTGTCCGAAGTACAGAGCTTAGGCCACGCCTTCACGGGTGTGTCTGTCTCACCGGCTGCGTCCGAGTAGGACCTTGTACGCTCACGGGTGATTCCGTTGCGAGCGAGGTCCGAAGTATCGGTTTCGCCTATCGGCTTCCTCCCTCTTTTCTTTGGCTGAGTAGGGATCCAGGAAGGGTTACAAGGACCTCAAAAAGCGCAAGTTACAGGTTACACAGGAGGAGGACAAGTACGGGGACACTCTCCTGGCAGTACTCTCTCTCCTATAGGCGTAGCGCTCTAAGGACTCGTGAAAAGATAATTGCCTGAAAAACAAGTTAAAATTGACAAGATAAAAGCCGAACCTTCACGGCTTCAAGAGTTGAGTTGGTGAACCTACCCTTGCTTTGTGTTTGATTTCTAGATTTATTAAGGTCAAGATCAAAAACACCGCACAATTGTGCAAAATTTTGTTGCATCTCATTTTCTCCTTTTTCTTGCATCTTCCCCGCTCTTTCCGAACAATCAAGATGATGGGACGGAGGTCTCTTAGGCCGACCTTGTCGGCACCGCTATCCAGCACTCCTCCCTACTCATCTAGGAATAACTCGGAGAGTCCGCTCTCCGAACCTGAGTTCACATCCACCCTGTTCCCCCTCGACCACCCTTCCCATTCTCCTTCCCTCAGTCCAATCATTTCAGAGTTCAGTGCATCACAGAGTTCAGCTCATTCCACAGCACCTGAAATGGCCTCTTTTGCATTTTCAGAACATCAAGCAATGGCAGACAGAGGCGAGCACCAAGATGATCACGATCACCCGCCGTTTATTATTGATCAAGCGGCCATCAACAATTCCCTGCTAGCGTCCCTGGAGAATATGCAGAGACAGATCCGTGACCAGGGGACATTTATGGGTGATCTGATGAGAGAGATAGCACAGCTGAGAGAACACCGACCTGGGGGCGGTGGCGGTGGCGGTGGAGAAGGAGGACCCGATGCAGGAGGCGACCCAGACGGTGAGCGACCGCCACAGACTATCATGAGGGAGCTTCACAACCCAGCTTCGTCCCTCACTCACCGGTGGATCAGACTTCCGCCAATCCACGGAGACTTCGAGCTTCGGCACAATACGATTCAGATGCTACCCAAGTTCCATGGATTGCCGACCGAAGAGCCGCACCTCCATCTCCAAGAGTTCGAAATGATTTGCAGCACCATCCACGATCGGTTGTTGACCGAGGACACTATCAAGATGATCGCCTTCCCATTCTCATTGGTTGATAGAGCCGCATATTGGCTCAAGCATCTAGGGCGATTTGTCGACACTTGGGTAGATCTCCGGTCCGTATATTTGAAGAAATACTATCCTCTCGGCCGGACAAACGCAGCTCGAGCCATGATCAGCAATTTCACCATGATCCCGAATGAACAATTCCATGAAGCATGGGATCGTTTCAGAGAGCTCATAGACCGGTGTCCACATCACGATATCTCTAAGCCCCATCTGGTGCAGAGTTTCTTCTGTGGGCTGACACCGGAGCTGCAGGGGCTTGTGAACGCCTCTTGCGGTGGATCATATTTTTCCAAAGGTGAAGACGATGTCTGGGCCATATACGAAGGTATGGCAGAGAACTCCACAGTGATGACCCAGGCCAGAGTCTACACTCAGCAGAAGCCCCCGCAAGGAGTGGGATCATTTCAGAGGATCGCCCGCATCGATGCCGGTCCTAGTACACCGTCGGTAGCCGCGGCCCAAGCCGAATCAGCAGCAGCCGACATGGGTATCATTAGCGAAAAATTGGACCGCATGGAGATCCTTGAGAAGAAGCAGAACCAAGGTCTAGCCCAGATGGACCTTCTCACAAAGACAATGAGTGACCTGAAAACTCAAATTCTCTGTATTCAGGAGGCACAGGCCCATTCACAACAGCCTCCCAGGTCACAGGATGCTTCTAGCAGCAGCAATCCCAACCAGGCCTCCACCTCATACCGCCAGGTGAACCATATCCAGGCGGAGCCGGTTCCATTGTTGCAGTACCATCCAGAGCAACCACCATCTCAGGAGATGCAGATGGTGGTGTATCAGCCGGAGCAACCGCTGGCAGTTCTTCCTCCACCCTCCTTCGAGCAGGAACCGTTGATGGAAGTCAACGGGATATGGTATGACAGATACCCGCAGCCAGCAATCCGTAGGGATCACCCCGGATTCAGTTGGGGTAATGGTGCTTCCTCATCCCAACAGCATCCTCCTGCTCAAGGACAGCAGAGCAGCCAGCCACAGCAACAACACCAGCAGCCCCAGTACAACCAGCCCCAACAGTATCAGAGTGGTCCTCGTCCCGCCTATCAGGGACAGCAGTGGAGGCCGCGCCAGCAGCCTCAGCAATCTTATCACCAGCCTCCCCCTCAATTCCAGCAGCAATACCAGCAGCAGCAGCCCCATGTCCAGCAGGGACAGACATCCGGTTCTCAGGGTCCAGTATATGAGAACCCAGCCCTCGATGATCTTGCCCGCTTGCTATCTGAACAGCGAGCATCTTTCAGGCAAGAAATGGATGAGTTCCGGCAGGAGATGCGGGACATTATCAAAGGCAAGGCCGCCATACCCGCTCAGATCGAACCAAACCCTAATAATTTCAAAAGAAAATCTGAGCAGGTAGAGTTCATAGAGGGTGCCTCTCCTAGTGACAATTTGAATGATATGTCTTCTTTTGTGCATGATGCTGATTTTGTGACTACTAGGAGCGGTAGGATACCAGCCGGCGGCGTCTCTTCTGAGCGACAACCCGATGCCGAACCAGGAGCGCCAGAGGAGCAGAGGAGCGGTACTGATGCCGCTGCAGATGATATTGAAGACGGTGGTGCTGATGCCACCATTTTGGGAGATGAACCAGAGCGCGGTGCTGATGCCGCGAAGACAGGTGCGAGTGGTGGTGCTGAGGCCACCACATCTACTTTTGTTGAGCCATCTTCTGTGATGCCACCACTTTTTGTATCTAGTGACTATGGGAAGAAAATCAAAAACAAAAATATGAATAAAGGAAAGGTTTCTGTTCAAATTACGGATCCATATGTGTTGAATGATGATTCTTGTATGGATTCTCCATCTTCACAGGCACAGGGACCAATTCCTAGACCTCCATCTGAGGAGGCACCTACCATCCCCTTTCCCGAGGCACTCCGCCGAGCGAAGGGGAATAAAAAAGAAAATCCCAAAAAGAATCAGCAGGTAGAGTTCGGCAACGAGATGATTGACAGATTTCATATTCAGCTGACTCTACGAGAAGCGTTTGAGCATATCCCCTTCTTCAAGAAAAATCTGAAAGAAACAACTACTGTCCGAAGAAGGAAGAGGCACAGAGATCAAATCCATATGCTCACGCATAACACTTGCTGCGCCATTCAGAACACATTGCCAGCCAAGCGACCAGACGCAGGAGCTCCCTATGTCAGATGCGAGATTCAGGAGCAGCAGTTTGATCGTACTCTATTAGACAGCGGCTCTTCAATTAACCTCCTTCCGGCAGCCTTACTCAAGCAGTTCGAGTTTGGCCCTCTTCTTCGAAGCAGAACCGTCCTTCAGTTTGCTGACAGGTCGATTAAGAGGCCGAAGGGGTTATTGAAAGACGTGGTCGTTACCATTCAGGGCCTGAAATTCCCCGTGGACTTTGTTGTGTTGGACATGGAGATCCCTGAGTCGGTAACTGATGCCCCCATCATTCTCGGACGTCCATTCTTGGCCACAGCCAAGGCGGTGACCGACCATGATAGTGGGAAGGTATGCTTTCGCGTAGAGGGCGAAACCATACAAATAGAGACGATCGAAGAGATCAGAGCCAGAAAGGCAGAATGCTCAGAGCAGTCCAGCGAAGCAGATCAGATGACAGAGGAAGAGCTAGACATCCACCAGGTTTGTGATTTCGAGATGACTGATGATGAATCCAACTGGAAAGATCCCGTAGCACCGACCCTCGCCTTGCCGACAGATTCACTGTATCTCAAGCTCATGGCAGTCGAGAGCCGGGAGAGCACATTCCTGGATGAGGATATCTCTGAGGCTGACAGTGTTGTTATGAGTGGTGCTGAAGAATTTCAATCTTGCTCATCTTCTTCTGATCCCTCGGATTCAGACATTGACTGGGACGACTTTGATGATTATTTGCCTTGTCTGATTCCTTCTGAGCCAACAACCATGGCAGAGTGCGAGCCAGTGCAGTTTATTGATGATCCATCAGGCCGCCCTTCGTCAGCACTTCATGCAGAGCGAGAGTTCTCCCATGCAGACTTGGTCGCCTTTACACAGACATATCAGAAGCCAGATCTGCCACCTCCCAGTTGTCCAGAACGGAAACCTCTGCCGCAGTCTATGAAGTACAGATTCCTTGCTGGAGAGCCAGAAATGCACCCAGTCATTATCTCAGCAGATTTGACTGGAGAACAAGAATCTCGTCTGATGGAGGTTCTTGAAAGAAACCGCAAGGCAATCGGTTGGAGTATAGCTGATCTCCAGGGGCTGAGCCCAAAGCTTTGCTCTCACCACATCTATCTTGAAGATAACGCTAAGCCGTCGCGTGAGTTCCAACGACGGCTGAACCCGAATCTTCGAGACGTAGTCATGAAAGAAATTTCCAAGTGGTGGAGCGCTGATTTTATCTATCCCATCTCCGACTCCAAATGGGTTAGTCCACTCCATGTGGTACCCAAGAAGACGGGTATCACTACAGTTGTCAATGAGTCTGGAGAGGAGATCGCTACCAGAGTACCAACTTCTTGGAGGGTCTGTGTGGACTACAGACGATTGAATGAGGCCACCAAGAAGGATCACTTCCCGCTACCATTCATTGATCAGATTATCGAGCGGTTAGCTGGGAAGAGCCATTACTGTTTTCTTGACGGGTACTCTGGATACAATCAAGTGGCCATTGCGCCCGAAGACCAGGAGAAAACGACATTCACCTGTCCGTTTGGGACTTATGCTTTCAGACGGATGCCCTTTGGTCTATGTAACGCTCCGGCGACATTCCAAAGGTGCATGTTGTCCATCTTCTCGGACATGGTGGGTGACTGTCTAGAGGTCTTCATGGATGACTTCTCGGTCTATGGCGACGGGTTCGACGCTTGTCTTGACTGCCTAGACCGTGTGCTGAAGCGCTGCATAGAGGTTAATCTAGTCTTATCTTGGGAGAAGAGTCATTTCATGATGACTCAGGGGACGGTTCTTGGTCATATCGTCTCCAACAGGGGCATGGAGGTCGATCCGGCTAAGGTGGACATCATCAGAAAACTCAACCCGCCGTCCAATCTGCGTCAGTTACGGTCTTTTCTGTGGCATGTCGGTTTCTACCGACGGTTCATTCAGGACTTCAGTCGAATTGCCCGACCGCTTACTGATTTGCTCACCAAAGACACCGAGTTTATTGTTAATGATAAGTGTCTTGAATCTTTTGAGACTCTCAAAAATATGGTTGTTTCAGCTCCTATCCTTCAGCCACCCGATTGGTCTCTCCCATTCGAGATCATGACGGATGCTTCAGATTTTGCCGTTGGGGCTGTGCTTGGACAGAGGAGGGATGGTTTACCCTTTGCCATTCACTACGCCAGCCGGACTTTGGATGCCGCGCAGCGGAATTACACTGTAACTGAGAAAGAGATGCTGGCCGTAGTCTTCGCTCTTGATAAGTATAGATCATATATTCTCGGATCTAGAGTGACAATATACACTGATCACACCGCCATCCGGTATTTAATGGCTAAGAAGGATGCCAAAGCACGTCTCACCAGATGGATCCTTCTACTCCAGGAATTTGATATTGAAATTAAGGATAAGCCTGGAGTCAAGAATGTGGTGGCGGATCATCTCTCCAGATTGGAGAATCTTGAGGAATCTGAGCCCAGCGCACCTATCACAGAGACATTTCCAGATGAGGCGATCTTGGCTGTCACCTCACTCCCATGGTATGCTGACTTTGTAAACTATCTTGTTGCCAAGACAGTCCCTCAGGGTTGGCCCAGGCAGAAACTTGAGACCTTCCTAGCTAAGGCCAAGTTTTATCATTGGGAGGATCCCATCCTTTATCATGAAGGAGGGGACAGTATCTGGAGGAGGTGCATTCCTCAAGAAGAGCAGCATAGCGTCCTCACATACTGCCACAAGCTTGAGGCAGGAGGACATCATTCTGGAAAAAGGACAGCACAAAAGGTGCTTCAATCCGGCCTATGGTGGCCTACTCTCTTCAAGGATTCTGATGAGTTCGTGAAGAGATGTACTGACTGTCAGAAAATGGGAACCTGCGGACAGAGAGACATGATGCCCATGCAACCCATTCACTTCTGTGAGGTTTTTGATGCATGGGGGATTGATTTCATGGGCCCATTTCCTAAGAGTCAGGGATTCGAGCATATTTTGCTCGCTGTAGATTATGTCAGCCGATGGGTTGAGGCAATCCACGCCCGAGCCGCAGATGCTAAAACCGTATGCAAATTTTTGAGGAGAAATATCATTTCACGGTTCGGAGTACCTAGAGTCTTGATTTCAGACGGGGGGTCTCATTTCATCAATGACAAAGTCAGGGCCCTTGCAGACGAGTTCGGCATTGACCATCGGGTTGCCACTCCTTATCACCCTCAGACTAATGGTCTTGCCGAAGTATCGAATAGGGAGATAAAGACTATCTTGCAGAAAGTTGTTCGCCCAGACCGAAAGGATTGGTCACAGCTTTTGGACTCGGTCTTGTGGGCTTATCGGACATCTTTCAAGAATCCATTGGGAACATCTCCCTTTCGTCTCGTCTATGGCAAGCCGTGCCATTTGCCAGTGGAGATCAAGCACAAATCTTTTTGGGCAGTTACTGAGTTGCTTCTAGATCCCGAGAGTATAGGAGACCAGAGAAGAGCAGAATTGGCAGCCCTGGAGGAATTGAGAGACACAGCCTTTTCCAACAGCCTACAGTACAAGGAAAAAGTGAAGACATGGCACGATTCGCATATCAGCCATAAACAGTTTGAGCCAGATCAGAGAGTATGGTTGTTTGATTCAAGGCTGAAGTTATTTCCAGGGAAGTTACAGAGCAAGTGGAAAGGACCGTATGTGGTCAGGAAGGTACATGACAATGGCAGCATCGATATATCCGAACCGTCATCTTCCTCGACCTTCCGCGTCAATGGTCAACGCCTGAAACTATATCTTGATCATGATCCGCCGACCATTGACGTTGCCCCCATTCTTCTGGTATGAGATGTGTCCTTTGACTCTCATCATCTACATCTCATACATGGTGATCAAAGTCTATCTTCCGCTGTACAGATCCATCTGTTTATATCACTCTGTTGTCTATTGATTTATTTTCTTCTTTTCTTCTTTTCTTCTTTTCCTCTTCTATCTTCTTTATCTATCAAAAAGGTGCCGCCCTTGTAGACAGTTTTCCATACTTAGGACGTACTTTGTCCTAAGTATAGGGGGGTTGGCACCCCGAGTGATTCTACTCTTTTCGATCCTCTTCATTGTCTCCTCATCTTGCCTATACTTAGGGATATCTTACCCTAAGTATAGGGGGAGACAATCTGAGTACGATTTGTTCATTCCCACCCTTGACCCTCCCTGCGTTGTGTACAGTCTGCTATACTTAGGATTATTTGATCCTAAGTATAGGGGGGACGGTCAACTTCTCATTTATTGATTCATTCATTTATTTCTTTGTTCTTTAGACTTGTCTATACTTAGTACGAGTTATGTCTTCTCTTTTCTCTCCGATCTATGAGGACATAGCTCAAGCTAAGTATAGGGGGGTCGTATATACTACGTATATACTTTAGCCATAACTCGTACTTTCGTATTTTCCTAATAAATATGGCTAATAACTCTTTAAAATTCATTAAAAATCCTTAAAAAAAAAAGATGTGATTATTCCTCAAATTATTTTTGTATTTACTGATTAATAAATCAGGTGAAAATATTTTGTTTCGTGTTTTCAACCTATGTGGTTCGTAAAACTTCTTTTCTTTGTGTGAAATAAAAATGTTTGAAAAATGGTTGCAAAAATGATTTGAAAAACCTATATATACTGTTTTGAAAGCCTTTGCAAAATGATTTTCAAATGTGTGTAAAATGTTCGTAAAAACTATTTTGGACTATAGTTTTCAAAAATTGTGTGAAAATTGTTTTCAAAATAAGTTTGAGGAATATACACATCATACCAAAATCCACTATATATGTATAAAATTGACCACTTACCCTGTAAATTCTTAAAATCTACTTCTTGTAAATATAAAGAAGCACTCCCGTGTACATATTTTCGCCTAGTTTTTAGCCAAAATCTTTTTATTTTCAAAAATTCCCAAAAACATTTGCAAAATTAAAATCCAAAAACATTTGAAAAATCTGTTTGAAAAAAAAAATGCATATGCATCATCTTGCATAATCTTTTCAAAAATCCATAAAAAGTTCAAAATCTTTGAAAATTGCATCACAAAAATATTTTCTGCATTGCATTGCATAGCATTCGCATTTTTCGGATTGAGTTTGATAGATTGAACAAGCCCAAGTAAGATCCGGAGATTGGAGCTTGATTGGACCTTAAAATCTACCTAATAACAGGAACTTTATAGGAACTGGGTTTGAGGTACTTCAGGTCAAGTTGACTTAATTCTTTGAGGATCACGGGACTTGGTTCAATGGATTCTTGACTGCCTAAGTAGAATATTTCGGAGCACACGCACGACTCTTGTTGATAATGACCTAACTTGGACACCTGCACCTTTCACATAGCTCTCCATGGATGAGGTGGTGAGGAGGCAGTCTCCTTTGGCTTGGGGTAGCATATGAGGGTAGTACTTCTAGGCGGAACCTCTCTTCTTCTTATAGTGAAGGAAGTGCACCTCAACTTGGTCTAGTGGTGATGAAGGCTAAAGACAGAAGCCGTGGGTTGCAATAAAGCTTCAAAAGAGGGATAGTCTACTGGCTCAAGAAGAAATTTCTTGTATATATGCTGCACCATGTAGATATGTTGTACAGATGCAATTGAAAAAAAAAAACTCCAAAAAAGTGGTGGGTCGGATTGAAAATTTAATAACCCCACCGGAGTGTATACAGTTCAATAAAGCAAAAGCTTATGGTATCCATGTCACATCTCATGAAGCTTGCAGCGGGAGACTTAGCTACACTGGTTGAGCTCCCAAAAGTCTATACTTCTTCCCCCTCTTCTTGAGCCAGTTGCACTTGAACTTAGAAGGGAATACCCCGCTTCTCGAGGAAAGAGTTGCTAGACCGAGGCATTAGAGTTACCAGGTTGAGGGAGGTTGTTTCTTTGTCACTTCTGAGGTAGGGAGCTCCATATCACTTACACTGTACAAGTCAGATTCATAGTCGTAAGAGTTTGCGTATGAGTTGAAGTATTTCTGACCTGGCTATTGAGGAGACTTGGACAGAGTTTTGGGATTCTCTAGGACTGTTGGATTTCAGACTTGGTTCTCATTAAGGTTCCGACCGCACTAAATTCCAAAGGTCCGACTTAAGCTCCAAACTTCGATTTTGCGAAGACAAGTTCGATAATTAAACTTAATCTAATTTTCTTCTTTTTCTTTTCTTTCTTTTCTCTTTTTGCACTTATTGCATAAGTGTTTGCTAGGGACTAGCAAAGGTAAAGTATAGGGGGATGATGAATCCACATTTCATCATCTTTATTCTATCATTTTGGCACCAAAAACCCTAGCAAATGCCTTTAAATAGCCTTAAAACCATCATCTTAGCATCCATGCATGTGCATTCAGATTGTGTATAAATCACTGTAATTAAGGCCAAAATTATAGAATAAATAAAGAAAAGAAAAAGAATAAAATATTGTAAATATTTTATGACCCAAAACCCCGAGACCTAGACATCTTGATGAATAGGTCGACAAGGAATAAAGTAGGGGGAGATAAGGTCAGAAATACAGTGTAAATACCTATACAATCTATTCATTCTTTATTCATTTTGGGACCTATTTTTGGTTCCACTTTGTGTACATCAAATAAGGAAACTTTGTACATGAAAGTTGTAGATAATTTCATAAAGAAAAAGACAAAGTTGATTTCACAGAAAAAGAATGTACAGACAAGAAGATATGGTCTGAATAAGAATCCAAAATCCCAACTTCCCAGACCCGTATCTCACAAACGACAAATCCAAATGCAGTGTACTCACCTTTAATTGTATATAGAATAAAATAATCTATCCAATGGTGGTAGTTTCGCATTTGGCGGAGCTACGGTTTGAAAGTTGAGTTTTGGACCCTCATTGTACACTTGTACTGAATAAAATATTCAATGTATTCTTTATTCAATATTTATTCATTTGTTTATATTTTTATAATTTTGTAAATATCACTTATAATATATATGTGCATTAAAATTGAAATAAAATGCAAAGAAAAATAAAAAAAATAAAATTACTTGTATAAGGACTACATAGGTATACCATATACACTTATACCTATATAAAATACACTTGTATTTTATTAAATATACAAAACATCTCAGAAAAATAAAATAAAAATATATTTATGTATATAAAAGTATGTTATAATTTTACAAAATCATAAATAAAAATAATAAGATTAAAAAATACATAAAATAAAATAGAATATCAAAATACATAGGTATTATACCTATATAGGGTTCAAAAGGCAACCTGTAAAAATAAAAGTCATAAAAATAAATAAAAATCAGAATAAAATACTACATAAAATTTTGAACATTTTTTATTTTATACATTTTATTTAATTCGGCCATTTACTATTTTAAATTGAATTAATAGAACAATAATCCAGGGTTTTTCCTGGTTGGTCCACGTGGACCAACCAGGTGCAAACCCTAGTTGACCTCGGTCAACTAGGTGACCTACCACCCTGTAGCCTCTGACAGCCCTATCTTTGACCCATCTTCTCCATTTTTTTCGAGACGCGATCTTGCATCCTTTGAGCTCGATTCCTCCTGCAAATCTTTTCACCTACCATCCTTCTTGCTCGCCCAAGGATTTTCTTGGGCTGAGAGCCTCTGGATCGAGCTGGCGACCTCGTTCTTTCCACCCCCATCGTCAACCATACTTAAGGTCCTCCTTGACTTCCTTTCGATTTTGAACCGCATTCCACACAGATCTTCCCCCCTTTTTGTCGTGCTCGAGCTCCTGGAGGTGACAGCTCCTGGTTCTTCACCTTAAGGCGGCGGATCAGCCACTGATCTGGGCGTGTTCCATCACCTCCGGCGGTTGCCCCCGTGAGGTATTCTCCCTCTGGCCATTGGCCATCGAGGCTGCCATTCATCCCATTTTACTCCCCATTTCATTCCTGTTAGTTCTAGGATTAGTTCCCCCATCTTTCTGAGTCGAATCGATCACCCCATCACCTAATCGATCACCTCGCCGGAGCGCAACTCCGGCGAGACCCTATAGCACCTCCCAGTCCATCTCGAGAGCCACCCGAGGTCGAGGCATTTTGCCCTCGACCTCCCTAACGTTTTGGTGCAGGTATTGAAGTCCATCGCAGCTTCTGGAGCGATTTTGCTCTCTCGCCGGAGCACCTGGGCCCTCGCAGCTCCGCCACCTCCGTGCGAGAGCACCGGCATCCGCTGGTGGATTTTGAAGCTTCCAGACGACAGCCACCACCTGCAGGAGCACCCTCGGCCCCCTTGCAAGCTCCGGCGTCGCCGTGGTCGGCCGGAGAAGCTCGGAGAAGTTCGCCAGACCGGAGCTCCTCCGTGTTCTTCCCTCGACCTCCGGGACCGTCGGATCAACGAGGAACCTCCAGATCAAGCCACAGCCGTCAGATCTTGGCACGCCCCCACCGTCGATCGCTTCGTCAGATCTGATCTCAGCCGCTGATCGCCGAACCATCATCGGCCGCTCAGGACAAGCCACGTGGATAAGTGGATCGCATCCAGCCGTTGGATCGCGCCTCGTCGCCCAGCCGTTGGATGCGCGCCACGTGTCATCATCGGAGCGCAGGAGCGAGGGTATTTTGCATCCACACCCTCGCCGTTTTTGTATTTATTTATTAGTCTATAAACTTTCCTTGGTAGTTTAAATATTTTGTAATATTTGCAAAAAGACCCTCGGACTTTCGTTATTTGCACTTAGGTCCTCCGCCACGTCACCTCACGTGACCTGTACACGTGAGGTGGGGGCATTTTGCAGAGGACCCCTCGGTCTTTTGTTTATTTCGTTTTAGCCCTAAAACTTTCATAGCACGTGTAATATTTTTGGATATTTTGCAAAGTGGCCCCCAGGCTTTTGTATTATTGCATTCCAGTCCCTCCCAGGCGCGTGCAAGTCACGCGCCCTGGTGGGTAATTTGTAGGCGTGCCCAGGCGGGTCTTGTATTTACATTTTGGTTCCAGAAGTTAAATATTAAGTTCAAAATTTTGTGGATATTTGCATGTTAGCCCCCTGGATGTTTTGAATATTGCACATATACCCCTGCCAGGCCTGTTAATTACTTGGATTCTTGTTGGATTGATTTAAAATATCATCTTAAGCCCAAAAATTCCACAAAAATAGACTTAAGCTTCTGGATAGGTGTACTTTAACGCCACCTATTTAGTTTTTGATTTTATTTTATTTTCCTATTTATTAAAAATCAAAAACAGCCTTTTTGTGTACTGTCTACCTTAGAAAATACCAAAAAAATATTAAAACACCTCTAAAAATCCCAAAAAAAATTACCTAGTGTCTATTTTATCCTATTTTAGAGTCAGTCCAAAAATCATTAAAAATTTTAAAAGAAAAACACTAAAAATTTGAAAACACTCAAAAACTCCAAAAAAATATAAAAAAATAGTAGAAAAACCCAAAAATTGCAAACTCAGCTTCTGTTTCTTCCTTATTTTGTTACTTTTATTAGAAAAATAGTGTGAAATATTTTTGCTACTGGTTGCTATTTTTAAATTACATTTTACTCACAGCCAGCCTTGTTTGCACTGTTTTCTCTTATTTCAGCTTTTAAAAATCCCAAAAACACCTAGAAAAATCCCCAAAAATCACAAAAACAGTAAATAATATTAAAAAGACCAAAAACATTTCATTTCTAGATTTTTGAGTATTTTTGTGCATTTTTATTAATATTCTACCTTGCCTTTTATTATATTGCCTTTACTTCCCAATATTATAAAAAAAAATATAAAATATAAAATATAAAAATTAGAAAATCAAAAATCAAAATACAAAATTAAAAACTAAATTAAAAAAAAATTAATTAAAAACCCACAAAAATTGTAGTTGCTTGCTTGCTTAGTGTAGACACTTCACACACTCACACACTTTAGCATTCATTTGCTTGAGCTACACTGTTTGCTCCCTGTGTTCGAACTCTCTGCATACTTGCCCTTTACATCATTTGTGCAGAGTTAAAAATAAATTTTAACTCCACATTGTTTCTAATTTATTGATCTTAGTGTGGGTTAATTGTTGATCAAATACGGATTTCATTTGAGAGTCGCAACAGCGACGGTTATCTCCGCCTTGTGTGAGATACCAAATTTAGACCCTCGTGAGATCCGTGTTTATCAGGTACATCTCAGACTCTCCCGCAAGGAATCGATACTTCAGCGAAGTAGGGAGCGGCTTTAGCTCTGGACAGCTGGGTGCTGGCAAATCTGGCTTCTGAAGAAGATGTGTGTATGCTGACAATTCTGCCAAATCTGCCTGGGAAAATGATAAAGAACTCTCTCAAACTTGATATGGAGAAGGCGGGTCCTCTGCATTGTCTCTGATCTGCTCTGCCTCTACCTCCTCCTCATCTGTAGGCTCAGGTGGATCCAGGTCTGGTATCTGATCATCACAATCTGCCCAATCAGATTCTGAATCCGAGGGATCTGTATCAACTGCGGTGGCATCAGTACCACCGTAGAGCAGGGTGGCCTCAGTACCACCATCACTGAAAATCATGTCGCGATCAAGGTCCGACTCTGCTGACTCAATAGTATCCTGAACCAGGGTTGTGCTCTCCAGACTATCCTCGGCTATCATCTCTGCATCAGCTGTATCTGAATATGAGAGGATGGTCTGTGCTGCAGGATCTGCCCAAGCTGCCTCATCATCTGTGATCACAAAATCACAGTCCTGATGTATGTCTGGCTCTGTATCTGTCAGCTGTTCTGAATCTGTACTGCCCTCTGAGCGGGATCTATCTCTGGCTCTGTGGTCCTTAACCGTCTCTATTTGTATACTCTCGCCCTGGACGCGAAAGAATACCTTCCCACTGTCATGGTCAGTCACTGCCTTGGCTGTGGCCAAGAACGGGCGACCGAGGATGATAGGGGAATCGATCAACGAGTCAGGGGTCTCCATGTCCAGCACTACGAAGTCCACGGGGAATTGCAAACCCTGAATCGTGACGACAACGTCTCGCAACAACCCCTTTGGCCTCTTGACAGACCGATCAGCAAACTGAAGGTATGTCCTGCTCTGTCTAAGAGTGCCCAACTCTAAGTGGTTGAGAAGGGCTGCCGGAAGAAGGTTGATCGACGATCCGCTATCTAATAGAGTACGGTCGAACCTCTTCTCACTAATCTGACATCTGACATATGGGGCTCCTAAATCTGGCCTCTTGGTAGGCAGATGGTTCTGGATCGCGTAACACGTGGCTTTTGTCAACACATGAATCTCTGCGGTTTTGTTCCTCTTCTTCCTCCTGACTGTGGTTCTGTCTCTCAAGGATCGCTGAAGAAGAGGGATGTGTTGCAAAGCCTCATGGAGGGTCAGCTGGATGTGAAATCGGTCTATCATGCTCTGGCTGAACTCCTCCTGCTCTCTCTTTTTTGGATCTTTTTCTCTTTTCTTCCCCTTCCCCAACTCAAGGGCTCTAGGAAAGGGGATCATAGGGTCCTTCTCAGATGAAGGACTAGGAATAGGCCTAGACGGTTCGATGACCGGATCCTCACATACATCATTCACCACAGTGGGATCAGAAGAAACTAAACCTTTTCCTTTATTCAAAATAGAGTCCTGAGATACATTCATACGAGGAAAGAGAACATCTCTATCAGAATGAATATTGGTGGCCTCAGTACCACCTCTAGTTGGCTCTACAACTAGACGTCTCGCGGCCTCAGTACCGCGGGCTGGCTCGGCTCTACAGGTGGCGTCAGTACCACCTCCTCGATATGGTGAAGCGGCGGCCTCAGTACCGCCGGTGGAATCAGCATCTCTGGTGGCATCAGTACCACCGTCATCATCATGTGCGGCTTCAGTACCGCTCTCCTCTTCCTCATCTGGCGCTCTAGATGGATCCTCGCGTTGTCGCTCAGATGAGGCGCCGCCTGCTGGTCTTCTACCGCTCCTAAGTGTGACAAAATCAGCATCAAATAGATCCGACGATATATCATCAAATGAGTCACTAGGAGTGGTAGGCTCAGTGTGAACTACCTGCTCAGACTTCCTCTTCAAGCTATTCGGATTAGGCTCGATCTGTGCAGGGATGGCGGCCTTCCCTCTCATCAGGTCCCGCATTTCCTGGCGGAACTCGTCCATCTCCCGTCTAAATGTAGCCTGCTGCTCTGTGAAGATGCGGGCTAGATCATCCATGGCGGGGCTCTCATGGGAGCCCGACGGGTTGCCTCTCTGGTAATGAGGCTGCTGGACCTGGTGCTGCTGCGGCTGAGAGGGATAAGAGGAAGGATGCTGCTGCTGGTGAGCCTGCTGCTCACGTCTCCAAGTCTGTCCCTGCTGCTGGTAGGGACGAGGTACGAAGGACGATGGCTGGTGTGGCTGGTATGCTGGGGGCTGCTGGTGATCTCTCTGCTGGGAGTACTGCCCTCCCTGACCGGCTGGCTGCTGTTAGGACTGGTTACCCCCATTCCCCCACCTGAATCCGGGATGGTCTCGTCGGATTCCAGGTTGAGGACGGTCATACCAAATCCCGTTGACATCCATCAACGGCTCAGCATCAAAGGGGTCTGGTGGGAGTACTCCCAGAGGCTGATCCGGCTGATATACCACCATCTGTAAGTCTGGAGATGGTGGTGACTGGTAAGAGGGCTGCTGCTGCTGGTACGGCTCCGCCTGTACAAGGTGAACTTGTCTAGGCTGCTGTAAGGAGCTGGAGCGCTGGGACGAGCTGCGGCTGCCACCGGAATCGCCTCGCGACTGAAGACGGGGCTGAGAAGCCGTCTGTGCCTCCTGAAGACACAAGAGATGGGTCTTCACGTCGCTCAGAGTTTGTGCCATCTGCTCCATCTGAGTTATGCCCTGGCACTGCTTCTTCTCTATTATTTCCATGCGGTCCAACTTCTCGCTGATAATCCCCATGTCCGCAGCGGCCGACTCTGCCTGTGCGGCTGCAACTGTGGACGAACTGGATGGACCTGCATCAACCCGTGCTATCCACTGGTACTGCACGGGTCCTGGCGGCTGCTGAGATCTCTGTGTGTATAACCGAGTCTGGGACATCACCATGTAATTTTCGGCCATCTCCTCGTAGATGGCCCAGACTTGGTTGTGGTCCTTGGCAAAGTAGGACCCGCCGCAAGAAGCATTCACCAGACCCTGAAGCTCTGGCGTCATCCCACTAAAGAAGCTCTGAACTAGGTTCGGCTTGGAAATGTCGTGGTGTGGGCATCTATCCAGAAGCTCTCTGAACCTCTCCCATGCCTCATGAAACTGCTCGTTAGGGAGCATGGAGAAGTTGTTGATCAGGGCCCTCGCTGCATTCGTTTGCCCGAGTGGATAGTACTTGTTCAAGTACTCGGTGCGGAGCTGCTCCCAGGTGTAAACAAACTTCCCTAAATGCTTCAGCCAGGCGGCTGCTCTATCTGCCAGTGAAAAAGGGAAGGCCATCATCCGAATCGTATCCTGGTCCACATGACGGTCGTGGACAGTGCTGCAGATCATCAAAAACTCCTGGAGATGGAGGTGGGGCTCCTCGGTGGCAAGACCGTGAAAATGAGGAAGCATCTGCAGGGTATTCGGAGGGAATTTGAAATCCCCCACGATAGCAGGTACTACCACCCAATGGTGCATCAGTGTAGATCCGGGGTTGTGTAACTCCCGCATCGTTCTCGATGGTCCTGCTCCGGCGGCGGCTGCCGCTGCGGCAGCCGCTGCTGCGGCTGCTGCCTCTGCATCAGCATCAGGAATGTCCTCAGGCTCGCTCGGCTCGTCTCGCTCTGCTCGGAGTCGCTCCAACTCCCTTCTCATCTCAATCATAAAAGCTCCCTGATCGCGTAGCTGCTGTTGTACTGTCTCTAATGATGCGATCAGGGTGGAGTTGATCGCTCCCTGGTCTAATACAAAATGTTCGGGTTGGCGATCATCTGAACTGCCGGCTCCGGCCATAGTGACGTCTGCAAAATCAGATGAGCCCAACTCAGGTTCTGTCAAATTAAATCGTCTTTCCTCGGGCTCATGTCTCTCAGTAGCAAAAGAAAGGGGATCGAGGGGGAACAGGGTGGAATCGAACTCGGGCCCGGAGAGTTGGTCTCGACTCTCACGGGCCAACCTAGATGGTGAAGTAGACGCGCCTGAAAGCGGTGCAGCCAGAGGCTGCCTAAGAGATCGTCTACCCATCATCTTGATCTGGCGAGTTGGGCGGATGGGATCTGGAGAAAATATGATCGCAAAGCAAACCCCCGGTTCACCAACGCAACACAATCTGAAGACCGTGAAAGCTCGGTCAATTTATCTTGTCAATTTTATTGGGTGAACACACAGAATATCAGAGCGATTACGTGACCTGCTGGGATACCCGATACTCTCTCAACCGACTGTCCCGCACAGAAGAGTCGGTAATCAGTCGAGATGAGCACCGGAGGGCTTTACCTAGTGTTCGGGTCACTCTCTCGCACAATCAAACCAAACAATGAGGGGGTTGCTCTCCCCAAGACAATTTTTTTAGGTGAAGTGTCTTTTAGGGTCAATAGTGTTATCCAGTCCCAATTTTTTTTTGTTTTTCTTTTTAATTTTTTTTTCAAAATAAATACAAGCGGCCTAACGAATTTTCCGATTCTCCTGATGATTAAGCCAAAAACAGAGGGAGAAAACGAAAAAGCCGATGCGCGAAGAAATCAATGATGCATGCAGAGAAAGAAATGCGTACCTTGTCTCCAGCACTCTACATGCAAGTGATCCGCGCAAAATTTAAAGACAGAATTAAACTACCTAAATGGCGCAGCGAGGAAAAACCGAGTCCTAGATGAGCAATTCCTAGCGCAGAACCGTCTAACTCAGTCACTCGCCCTTGATCCAAAGAGTCCGGTCTTGGCCCACCCCTCCTCTTCTCGACAGGTCGAGTTCAGGAGTAGCGCATCCGGGGCAGGCTCGCGGCGCGTAGGCTCTCAGGAAAGCGACCAAGTTATTTTTATTATTTGTTATTAGTAGGTCCAATTAACGATCTATAGGAACAGATAAGCAATTAAGTGTGGGGACCCTACTAATTACGGCACAAGCAAGAGAAATTCCTAAATCTAGGGGCTCGAGAAAAACCGCGTAAACACCGGAAAAGGCAGCTAGCTATCAAAACCGCAGAAAAAGCCGCGAAAATCCAAATGGGTCCCCCGAGCACACCGGTACTCGGCGAAACAGACCCGCTAAGTTACAAGTGTCCACAAATGTCCAAGTTTCTAAATTATTACAGAAAAATTATTGTTCCCTCTCAAAAATAAGAATTCCTTCTTCTTCTCCCTGCTCTTCTTCTTCCCGTGCGGGTCCTCAAAAATAAACTCCAAGTTGTCCACGCAGTACCTCGCACAAAAATCAAAGAGAGAGAATGTCAGAAAACAATGATAATATAGAGAGACAATATGGGGAAATGACTACAAAGCCGTGCTCCCCGGCAACGGCGCCATTCTGATAATCGCCCGAACGACTAAGGTAAAGGTAAAGAAATGGTCGTCGCGACCTCAGTCACTCGGGCTAAGTATATCAAGAAAAATCAACCACTCAGAACATGTAAAACTAATCGAGCACAAAAGAGAGCGGTCCTGCTATGAGATTAACCTGGTATAGCACCCAGGGTCGAACACAAGGAGCACAGATTGGCCTTGCGGCCTACGATGTAGTCAGAAATCCGAGAGAGTATTTTTTAGTGTTTTTAAGGGTTTTTATATTTTTTTAGGATTTTTGGAATATAAAGAAAACAGGAAAAGCACACAAACAATTATCTTGAACAATTTATTTAATGCATTAAAAAGCAAGCAAAAATTCAGACAAAAATATTTTTATGTGTTTTAAATTTTTTTATGTTTTTGGTGAATTTTTGAGATTTTTCTGATGTTTATTTTATTTCCTAAAAATCAAACAGTGCGAAAAGCAAGGGGTACTGTCCAGCCAGACCCAAAACCCAAAGATAAAATATCTAAGGATCTCAAAGGGACCTGGAGGTAATTTTCCTGTATACTAGAGAAAACAAGGAAAATTTGAGCACCAAAATTATTGTTTTTGAGTTTTTAAATTATTTATTATGATTTTTAGGATTTTTGAGGTGTTTTTAAGTTTTTAGGGTTTTTACTCAATGAAAAATAGCCAAAATTGGCTAGAAAATCAAGGAACACAAAATAAACAGTAACTAATTTTTATGGAATTTTTAAATGGGTTTTGATATTTTTTTGGGGTTTTTGACTCTAAACAGTAGCAAAAATAAGGGTTTTTGAATTTTTAAAAATAGCAAATGAAATCAAAAATGTCCTCAAAGATTCATAAAAATTCTACACCATGGAAGGAGCCATGTATCAAATTTTCATCGAATTCGGAGGTGATTTGATATTTTATTCAAAAATAAAGGAGGGGCACTGTGCACAGGGACCAAAGTGCAAATACCCAAAGTTCTGGGGGGTCTGGTGCAAAATACCCAGCAAAACACGTGCCAAGCACGTGCCTGGGGCACTCAGGGACCCAAATGTAAGAAAAATAAGTTCCAAGGGCTTATAGGTAACAAGTACCAAAAGTCCAGGGGCTTATCTGCAAAATACCCAAAATAAAATGCACATGTGGAAATAAATCACGCACAGGGGTATAAATGCAAATAAGTAAAAGATTTCATTCACTAAAGAACATCCAGAACTACAAGGGTCTCTATTGCAAATAAACCAAAATATCACGTGTCGATGCACGTGTCCACAACTGGCAGGGGTATAAATGCAAATACGAGAAAGTACGAGGTTTAATATGCAAATATCCCAACGTAAATAAAATTCCTAAAATATTTACAGGACTGAAAGCAAACACATAAACTATGAGGGGGCCTAAGGTAATTTACCCCTTTATTAAGTCGAACCGATGGATGAACGCCACGTGGATAAATGGACGGCTGAGAAGGGGGTGGCGCCCAGGGCTCCGGTCCTAGACTGTGATCCGACGGTCCAGGTGCTGCCACGTTGCAGATCGAACGGTGGACGGACGACGAGGCTGAGCTGCGCTGGATCGACGGTGGAGATCGACCCTCGAATGGATCTGACGGTTGACGCTGCTCCTCAAATGGACGAACGTGATTGGATCTGGAGCTCGGGGGTCAATCGGACGGCGGAGGAGGATGGTGGACGAACAGGGCTCCGGCGAACTTCGCCGGACTCGTGGCGGCGCTGGTCTCCTCGTGGACGCTCGCTGAAGGTTGGAGAAGGAAGCTGCGAGCCCTCCGCGTCTAATGGAGCCCTCCGATGGCCCAACCGATCCTCTGGGAGGTCCGGCGAGGTCGGCGGAGGTGGAGCAGCTGGACCAAGTGGTCCAAGCCCTCAGATGGGCTTGGATAGACCTGCAAAGTATCCCAGCAAACTCGCGGGTCGAGGGCAAACTGCCTCGACCCTGTTAGGCGTGGTGAAGGTGATCGGGGAGGCGAAATGGGCAAGCTCCGGCGAGGCGATGGACGGAGGAGCTCGAATCCCAGCTCCTGTGCGAGCTGGGTTGGGCGAAGGGGTGAAGAAGATGCGGAGAAGTCTGGCGAAGACGATGGTCGGGTCGGAATGACAAATGGGGTATCGGAGGTGGCTGGCGACGGCGGTGGAGCTACGCTAACAGTAAACTAAAAATCGATATTTACGCTAAACTATGGCCTAAAGGATCTACCTGGGTGGTGCGGAAGACTGTGCTGGAGCTTAGCTAGCTCCCGGTCGTAGCCTCGAAGGGCGTCAAGGCCTGAGGCTCGAGCTCCTGCAAGCGGCGGAGCACGGCGGCGCGAAGCTGACGGATCGATGGTCGGGGCACCCTCTCCTCACTGCAACAGGGGCAAACGCGAGCTGTCACCTCGGTGATTGCTCTGGAGGTCACGGGAATGAAAGTGGCGAGCCAAAGATGAGGCGCGGAGGCGGCGGAGGTCGGGATATATATGGAGACAGGGCCGATTAGGGTTGAGTGGAGGCAGCTATGGAAGGCGTGGATCCCACGGCGAAGGATCTGGCGAGGATGTCGGATGAACGGCGAAGAATCCGGGCGCGGGGTTCGCGGGGGCGACAGGCTGGAGACGCGTGGAGAAATCGACGAAGTCGGGTCGGGCGCGAGTCGACGCAAAAGGAAAGAGTCCGCGGGGGAGTTGACCGGGGTCAACAATCCCCCGTGGACCAATCAGGAGCTGCCACGTTTTTATTTTTTTTGTTTATTTAATTTAAGGTAGAAAAAAGCCGAATTAAGAAAAACTCAAAACATGAAATATTTTTCTTTTATTTTTTTTCTATTTTTTGGTGATTTTTAATTAATTTTTGGAAATAAAAATAGGGTAGCTATATATATATATAGGTATATGTACACTATATAGATTTTAATTTTTGATTTTTGATTTGTTATTTTTATGTATTTTTATGCCCATTTTATATTTTATTTATTTACATCATAAAATAAAGAACAAAATGGTATTTTTATTTTATTTTGATTATTTATACACAAGGGTGAAATAAATAGTTGTATACATTTATATACATGGTATCTATACAATGTATTTTTGTATTTTTAATTTTGTAATTTTTATTTGATTTTTGTTGTGTTTCTTTTTATTTGCTTTATTTACAAAATATACCATAGAATATTCACGAAAAGTTTTGAAAATAAATACATTTATTTATAGGGTTAAATAAATAAAGGATGATGGTCTATGTACATGGTGAAAGGGCATTTTTGGAATTTTGATTTTTAAATTTTTATTTTGTTTTTAATAGTTTCTAAATATATACAAGCATATTTTTGGGTGAGGAAAATATAATTTTATTTATTTACAAAAGTATGTACACATGAGCTCCTATCTCCCTCTACTTTGGCTTTTATGCAGTTAGGCCCATGCTGAGCCCTCCCTTGGGTTAGGTTGCTCAATATTTATTCTAAATATTTCCCTCTTTTTCTTTTTACTCTTTATTCTTTTATTTTTGCACAAAAACATGCTAATTATATCTTTTTACACAATGCATGCTTTTGGTAATTATTTGTATTTACACATATTTACATGTATTTGCAAAGGTTTTTTGTAGCTAAAATAGAAGAATAAAGAGTGATGAATGGGTATTCATCACACTGCAATGTTACATCATGAAATTAGACTTTTGATATCACACATTTGGAAGAGGGATAATATTCTCTTGTTGAGATTATGTTCATGATGATTATGCCTACAGTAGTTGTACTGCGTTGCTTAGTTTTATAGCGTAGAAACTTCATGTCCTACAAGGGAATCTTTCAAATTCAAACTTGCAAAGATCGAAGAGAATACATTTAAAATAATGGTAGTTACATAAAAGGGTCCAAATTAAGCATTTATTCTTAATTATGGTCATCATTTTCAGTTATGATTAAGTGGACACTAAACTTTCAATGTTATGGTTTAATGTTGACATATGGTCGTGGAAGCTCACATAAAAAGATAGGAATCCTATTTACAACCTATGAAAATTAAGACGAATAACTGGTATTTTGTACATAATTGGGGATATTTTTGTACAATCCTATGGGATCATTTTACCAAGCACTGCAATGTTCCATTTTACCAAGCACTGCAATGATGACTAAAATATGTATTCGACTAAATTACATAAGTAAACTCTTCCCTGGACAGCTCTCTAAATATGTATGCATGTAATTTTAAGTAAATACATCCTTTCCTATTATACGACTCATTGATTATTTTTTTTATATTTTTGCTCGAAACAAAGAGCAAACTTAATGAAACCAAGTTAGTAATAGAGATAGCTTGAGGATTGGATAGTTCGTGCAATAGAAAAAGTAAGGCAACTATTCGAGTTTGGTTCGATAAAACTTCGAAAGGACATGTTCGAGACTATATAGTTGTGAAGCTTGGTTTTGCTCGAAATGTTTTGCATTTGTTCTTTGTTTTTTGTATTGTATTCATGGTGATGCTTTATTACTCCGATGCTCTGTTACACTGGAAATGCTTCACGTGTGATGTTTTAACTCCAGTTGGCTTTGACCCGATTGGCTTTAAGATTACATACTCTAGTGATGTAAATGTGATTCTTACTCTTTGAAAATTTAAACATTTGATTATGTAGCCACTCCCTTTAACTCCAACTGTCTTTTCTCTCTATCATGCTGAAATCATTTACTTAATTGTTGCGAGTCTTCAAAAAACTGATGTATGAAGAGCGCTTTTATCCCTTTGACATGCCCCGAAGCTTTGTTTCTTTGCGTATCTGGTCTATCTATGATGTTATACTTTTTATAACTTCGAAGCTTGGTTTTGCATCTGATTTTTAGTATTGTATTTCTGGGGATGCTTCATTACTCTGGTGCTCGGTTACACTCGAAATGCTTCACTTGTGATGTTATAGCTCCAATGGTCTCTAACTCCAACTAGCTTTGAGATGACATACTCTACTCTGTAAATGTAATTCTTTACATCTTTGAAGTTTTAAACCTTTGATTATGTAGCTCCATTCCCTTTAATTCCAATTGGTTGAACTGATTTATGTTAGTAGTAAACCTCTGCGTAGCCAATTTATATAACGGTTGTAACAGTTGCAAATCTGATTTAGAAAACTTCCATGTTCTACATAATTGTTGTAACTCTGATGTTATACATCTTTATTGTCTTAGCACTTGTGCATAATTGTTGTAACTCTGATGTTGTAGCTAAGGGCATGTGAGTTTAAAAAATGATAGTTGAAAGGGTTGGATGGGATACCCTGTCTAACTATACTAAAATGCAAATGGAAAGAAATAATCAATATCCAAATTAAGGGTTAGTTTGTAAGTCTTAAAACTGAAAGAGCTCATGAAGTGGCCAATTTGAGTTAGTGTTCACCTTAATTTTAGTTTTTTATTGGTACCATGTATATTTTGCTTTTTTTTCCATCAATGCAAACTATATCTGAAGGATTATTGTCTACAAGGTAAACAAATCTGACATAAGATAGGAAGTTTTATTTTTGAAGCTACGTTGGATCTTCTAATAATTGTCAACCAACATCAGGCTCAAAAGCTTTGTAAACTTGGAGAAAAGTTGATAAAACATAAGAGTGTAAATGATATATATAGCTTAGACTGAACGCTCTTGACATGAACATGAGATGGCATGAACATGATATGTAAATGATATATATAGCTTACATCTCATGTTGAACCTTTACAACACATTTTATTTACATATCAAAAGACAGAGCTGAGTTGGTTCATTCTCAAAAATGATCATATTAAGCACTATATTTAGGCACAATATAAGGGTCACATAGCTCCATTTCTTCTCGTAAATCAGCCAAGTCTACGTAAGTGCCCGGTCAACATAGATGAATAAATATTTTATGAACATCTTTTAGTTCTCATTTGTAGCACGTACAAATGGATGACATAAGGTGTTCATCTAATATTGCATTTATGTTGGCTTTCCTTAGTTCGGAGGTCCCAGACTAAGGGGGTCCATAAAGATTCAAATCCTACTTTAAGGGGAATGGTGTTACATGCATAAGTTTATATTTGAGCATATATTTCAGTAGCATAACTCCGCTCCTCTTCATTATACCAAATCAATCTTAACCAGCTTTAATAATTGTCACTTTGGTGACAATTTTAAGAGCCGGTCATGATTGGTTTATGAGGTATATTGAAGAGGTACGGGGTTATGCTGTCGAAATTTGCTCAGATATAAACTAGCATATAACACCATTCTCCTTAAAGTAGGATTTGAATCTTTATGGATGGGCTCAAGAATAACTTTAAAAAAACCGATTCTCCTCTCATCTCCTAGATTTAGTGTAATAAGTTTAGGCCAACATTATATCAGGGATTAGGATACAAGAGAATGAACTTCCCTCTGTTTTTTTCATTGAGTGAAATATTTTATATATTCGTATTAACAATTTTTCGTACTTAAATTTAGGATGGTGGACTTCTTAACTGATCGGAGTTGGATGTACTCTATTCCCAACAGACATCACAGTGAAAGATTCCAATCCGGTGTCAAAAAATTTATTGAATTCGCATTGGAATACTCCAATGGTAATTCAGCTGGTGTATTTCCTTGTCCTTGCAAGAATTGTTCCAATAGATACAACAGAAAGCCTGAAGATGTTTTCCAGCATGTTGTAGTGAGGGGATTTACCCCGGACTATAAGGAATGGGTCCATCATGGAGAACCTTTAGGTGGATGGACTGAGAGCGATGCATGTGAAGGGAAAATGATGATATTCATAGGATACTTAGAGATATTTGCGGAGATCATGATCACAACGATTATTTCAGTGACCAAACAAATGATGAGGGAGACATAGGATGCTCGGAAGAAGAACCAGTTAACAAGGATGCTGATAAGTTTTATAGACTTCTAAAAGATGCAGATGAGCCTCTTTATAACGGATGCACCAAATATAACAAGCTTTCATTTGTAGTCAAATTGTTACACTTCAAAGTTTTGTTTGGATGGAGTAACAAATCATTTAATGAATTTTTGTTGCTTTTCAAAGATGTTCTTCCTTATGGTTCTGAGAGCCTTCCATCATCTTATTATGAGGCGAAGCTTGTCATTGAGGAGTTAGGCCTTAATTATAAGAAGATTGATGCATGCCCTAATGATTGTATGTTGTTTTGAAAAGATTCAGAAGATAAGGAGAAGTGTGATCATTGCAGTGCTTCCAGATATACGACTAATGATGCAGATAATGATAAAAAGAAGAAAATTGCATCTAAAGTGTTGAGACATTTTCCTCTAATTCCGAGACTACAAAGGATGTATATGAATAAAAATTTGGCCAAACAAATGCGATGGCATAAAGATGAGCGAGTCAATGATGGACTAATAAGGCATCCGGCAGATTCAGAAGCATGGAGTTACATTGGCACCAAATTTCTTGATTTTGCAAGAGACTCTCGTAATATCAAACTTGGACTTGCTAGTGATGGATTTAATCCTTTTAGAAACATGAACAATGCATATAGCATATGGCCTGTTGTAGTCATTCCATACAATCTCCCACCATGGTTGTGTATGAGACAACATAATTTCATTCTAACTCTCCTTATTCCAGGAAAAAGATCACCAGGAAAGGATATAGATGTTTATTTACAACCTCTTGTAGATGAGTTAGAACAATTGTGGAATCATGGTGTATTAACTTATGATTCATATTCAAAGAGAAACTTTGTGATGCATGCTATGATTTTATGGACAATAAATGATTTTCCAGCTTATGGAGGTCTGTCTGGTTGGAGCACAAAAAGACGACTTGCATGCCCTATTTGTCGTGAACACACATTATCATTACGATTGAGAAATGGGAAGAAGCAAGCATATTGCTTTCATCGTTGTTTTTTGGAAGAAAATCATAGCTTTCGATTTGATAGAAGAAGCTTTGATGGTAAAGAAGAATTGAGAACCATGCCAATACCATTTTCTGGAATGGAGATATTTCAAAATTTGAAATATTGCAAGAATCAATTTGGGAAAAAGTGTATACTTGGAAAGCGTACTAGAATTCAAGTCAAGAAAGATAACGATGAATCAAATATTCAATTTCCACATGCTTGGAAAAAAGTAAGCATCTTCTTCCAATTACCATATTGGAAGCATCTCCTAATCAGACACAACCTAGATGTGATGCATATTGAGAAAAATATATATGAAAGCATACTCTATACAATATTGCAACTCAGTGGAAGAAGTAAAGATAATGTACAGTCACGTTTAGATATGAAGGAGATGGGCATTCGAGAAGATCTTTGGCCGCAAACCTTATCAAATGGTAGATTGTATCTTCCTTCGGCTTGTTATCATATGTCTAAATCCGAGAAAGAATCTTTCTTTAACATTCTTGGTTCAATAAAAGTTCCATATGGTTATTCTTCTAATATTGCCAGAAAGGTTAATATGATCGATCGAAAAATGACCGGATTGAAAAGTCATGATCATCATATTCTCATGCAACAATTACTTCCTGTTGCAATTAGAGATTTATTACCAGATAATGTGAGCTTGTCATTGGTACGTCTATGCTCTTATTTTAATAAGATATGCTCCAAAGTTATTGATGTTCAAGAGTTTTCCAAGATGGAGTCAGAGGTCATCATTATCTTGTGTGAGTTAGAACGGATATTTCCTCCCTCATTTTTCACCATCATGATGCATTTACCAATGCATTTGGCTTTTTGTTCCTATTGAAAGATATTTGTTAACTCTAAAAAAGTATGTTAAAAATATGAGTCGTCCTGAAGGATCTATTGCAGAAGGTTATTTGCTTGAAGAGTGTTTGACATTTTGTTCACACTATTTTACCACTGTATCTAAACTGAATCGTCAAGCAAGAAATTACGATGAAAGCGTAATTGGTGGAGGGAGGATTCGTCAACTTTGCAGAATAAAATTAGATCAAGCTCATCGTTACATTCTTTTTAACACAGATACAATGGATGCATATCGAAGGTAAGATTATTATTTAACTTTTTTAGGTTTGTAAAGCTAATATGTAATTCTAAGATATAACATTTATTTTAACAGTGAACACATGGTGTATTTACGATCTCGTTATCCTCGAATATCAAATACAATTCTTGACCGAAGACACCGTCTTCAATTCCCATATTGGGTGAAGGAACATGTAAGTTTTGGATCTCTTTAAACATATGCAAATTATTAAGATTTTTCAAATACAATCTAATATAATTGCATTTCTATAATTAGGTTTCACATTTACGTGCTATGGGTACTGTTGATATTCCTGAAGAAATACAATGATTATCCCTCGGTCCCTTTATTGAAGCAACCTCTTATGATGGGTATATTATCAATGGATGTCGATTCCATTGTAAACATATAGATGCTAATAGACAAACTCAAAATAGTGGAGTTCATCTATCGGCTGATGATGGTATCAGCTCTAAGAGTACATCATACTTTGGACAATTAGAGGATGTGATTGAGCTTAAATATGGTCCTAATATAAGAACAATATTATTCGAATGCAAGTGGTTTGATGAGGATGGACTTCACACGGATAAATATGGATTTGCATCCATAGATTTTAAACGAGAAAAGCACAAAGATGATCCATTTATCTTAGCATCACAAGCTCAACAATGTTTTTACATTAAAGATAGTACAAAAGAAGAAGGTTATCATGTTATCGTTAAGGTTCCTCCAAGAGATATGTATGACATGCCTATTGATGGTGTTTATGGTATTGGTACGATGCATCCAAGCCAAATGTCAACTGATGGCGAAGTAGATGCTTGGATGAGAGATGATATTCCAGGTGAATATGTCGCCCACAATTATAATGCAGGGAAATAGATATCCAGGATGGTAATCTACAATGTAATATTGTCTTTTTGTATTGAAGACTTGTACGTCTTTCTCTTTTTATATTGAAGACTTGTACCCCTTTCTCATTTTGTATTGCAAGAAAATAGATATCCGAGTATTTCTTCTATGATGTGTAAAATACGAATCTCACCATTCTCTTATCTTCTTATGATCAACTTGTCAACAACTTAGCCATTTTCTCTTATGGTTTATTTCTTATGATCAACTTTGTCTTCCACATTTTGGTGTTTTTAGCTCTTTGTGGCTCTATCTAATCTGAGATTCCTGCAGAATATATTGATTATGTGATTGCAGGTTATGCACTACTGAAAAGGTAGAATGCAGATAGGGCTTCGTAAGGTAGAAACTTTGAAACTCAAATTTTGATGAAAAATAGGAGGTTTATAAATATATGCTCATTATTGTCTTCTCTTTAAGCAGTCCATATAGATTTACGCAAGACCAGAGATTAAGATGTTGCTCCATAGTCTTTTCTTTATGCATTGGTTAATAACATTTTGTTTGATATGAATATTTAGGAACAAGGGTTGTATTCTATGGATTGGTTGGGCTCACAGGCTGTTGCAGTAAATGTCACAATGTGCACAACAACCAAGTCATTTTCTCTTATGATTTATTTCTTTTAAAGGTTTTTTTACATATGTGTATAGGAATGAAGATCGACGGAATGAAGAATCACAAGAAACCAATAGTAATGCCAATGATGCACAAATTATTAAAAAAAAGAGGTCGGGGACATAGCACACGGGCATTCTTTGCATGTAAAGATGGACAACGCCACCAGCTACAATGGAATAAGCATGGACAAGCCATTGGTCACAATGGAAAATTAATTCGTTCTGCTTGTGCATATTATGCACGGTGTCATTGGCTTTGGCCTCTTGATAGAAAGTGGAAGGAGATGCCCAAGAATGCATTGTTGGACACTTGGAAGCATTTGGAGGTATGGCCATTCATCAATTTATTATACCTTTATTCAAATTAACAACATCACTCTCGCCCTTGGATTATAAGGAGAAAGCATGGTGCATGGCTCTTTTTGCTCATATTACATATGTAGTCATGTTCAGATATAGTCTATGGATCTTTAATCTGTGAAAATGAAAGAGCATGCAACTGTTTTTATTATGGCCAGTGTGTCACAAATGCCATGCCAGAAATCATCAAGATCCAATCTATTATCAATTTATGATTCTTCTATCATGTATGCTTGAACTACCTAGTATTTTTTTGGAAAAATTGCATTATCTCTTTCGTTCCATCTGTTAAAAATGTATTTCAGCAACATGGTCTAAGAATTATGCTCAAATTGTAGGCAATTGTAAAATTGTATTATCTGCCCAATCCACTGGTCAGATGATTCAATCATGGTTTAGCATATGCAGAAGAAACCACACAGTTTTTTTTAGATCAATGCATAGTAGAAGCAGTTTCACATGGTCCCTGCAATGGATGTCAAAGTCGTATATGAGGTTGGACTATCCTTTAGACAATGGAAGTGTTGTACAAAACTAATAGGAACACAGCCCCAAATAATTTCTTTATGAAATCCAGATAATAGAACTCAGATCAAAGCTCGATCCTGATTCTATGAAATAATGGAAGTTTGAATTTTAACCAACAACACAACAGTCTATATTTCTTAAAAAGTAGATAGTCTTCCACATTTATTAGTTTGACAGAATGGTCGATATCTAGAAAATGTAGAATTTTATGTTTTGGAAATAGCATTGAGTATTTTAGATTGTATTTTTTTGATAGGATGCATGACATGATCAGCATGCATCTTGATTACAGAATGTTCATGCATAGTTTATGCGTGTCTATTGTTTTACAGAGGGATTTCATATTAGATGGCCATCCAAATGCTATCACTTTTGTTTCTGATGTCATTCATCATCGGTATAGAGATTGGAAAAATAAGGTTAAGAGAATTTGGGAGAAGCATCATAGAGATGTCGTTGTTCTGAAGGAAAAGATGATGGAGGATGCTCGCATTGATACGAAACAGTTCACAAATTTGGTCAAAGAATGGGAGATGCCTAAAATCAAGGTATTTGTAATTTTATTTCTAAACTATATGCACTATTGAGAATAAAATTATGATAATGTTTACTTTTTAATTTAGGCAAAGGCAATCATTAATAAGAAGAATCGTGATGCTAAGACTCTAAACCACAAGTGTGGAAAGATCTCGTTGGCTGAAATACGTGACAAATTTGTAAGTTGTTATCTAGAGTCTTATAATTTAAAATTCTGTATCTATTAATATAAGAATTATTTTAAAGGAAAAAGAGAATAACAAGGAGCCCTCGGATGTAGACATGATGAAAATCATGTATCCAGATACTGACGCGGCGGTGAGTAATATTAGTTGCAAGTGTTTCATATTTTATATGCTGCAACTCAAAATTTCTTTCTGGATTTTGATAGAGAACAATGGAGGCTACTATTCAGGAGATACGATCACAACAACCGGATGCTACCTTAGATGAAGTTGAGGCAGGCGCTTATGCAAGGATCGTAAAACCTCAAAAAGAAGATTATGTTCGATTCCGTGGCATCGGACATGACAAATCACACAAGTCTTCTGAATATGAAAGACTACAAGAACTGCTTCAAAGAAGCAAAAATGATCAGGTATTATATGCTTAGTGAATGTGATTTACTAAGTAATTTACCTATTACCCAAGTGAATGTGATGGTGACAATTTAGGTGAAGGAAAATTGAGGAATGTGTGGTGAATGTTGGGATCACATACCCAATGCCATCATTATACCATCTCTCTTCTCACTGTAGGTGTAAATTAAAAGGTTAAAACATGTTGAGAATAGTTTAATTTTGTTGATTATTGCTTGATTATATTAGTTAGATTTTCATACCAGTTCTTGAATAGAGTTGCAATATCGTGCTTAAACACATCGATATGTTTGTAGTTTATACCTCATTTCTAGGTATGCAAGGAGACTCAATCAGTCTTGATTTTGGAATAAACTTGTTTGGCAACTCAGCATGTTTGATGTGGTGCTTTTTTTTATTTCTAAATCTGAGTTGATTTGTTTGGAACATGAGAGCAACTCAGCAGGATGGGTTTGGTGAAGGAAAGGATTTGGTTGTTACTGTCATGTCTGCCATGGGAGAGGAGCAAATCTGTTCCCTGAAGGATATTGGCCCCAAATAAGCTTTAGCTGCTTTCATCTAATTCGTGAGAATCTTGTTAGTGCTTCATCCCATCTTAGTATTGCCCATTTGCATGTTGTTGGGGTCCTTGAATCCTTATCGTCACGCTTTTGAAACTGTATTAACTGAGTTTGGATTTGTTGGAACAGTATATTCTTTGTGTTCTAGCAACAAACTGCATGGCTTTTCATATTTCGTTCCCTCTTTTACAATACCAGGAGATGTGCATTGTATTTGTTTTGGGTTGAAATTTATAGGTTACTGTACCTATGGTTTTTAGTGTTACGGAGTTATGGTCAAGTTCGTCTAATTGCGGTGATATATTTACTCCTAGTTTTGTGTAATACCATGTCAGGTTCATGTAAAATAACGGATATGTTGCATTTGGGTATTTATTAATTAATTCTTTATATAACAAGGTGCTATATGGATCAGAATGTCAAAATTACATTCATAAATGATAATTTACAACCTTGGACAGTCAAATGAATACTACGTGCAGTGGGTTCCATTGGTTGCTTTGAACTTGTTGTCCTATGGTCATCATTGTTTGTTTCTTGCTCACCGAACATGCCTGCGTAAACCAGATATCGACCTTTGTCATGGTGGTATATCATCCAAACTATAAGCAAAGTAATCATGATATATATTATCTATGCTTAAATGCTTATTATAGCTATATGATTTTTTTTGTGACATTGTAGGAGAATAGAAAGAAATTGGAAGGAGATGTCGCTTCTTTGAAAGAGCTGGTTGAGAGGCTTATTGAGCGGGTCGATCAACAAGCCACGTTGTTGCAACAAGTCGTTCACTATGTTGGATTTCCATATCATCACTCGTATAGACAAGTAAGAATATTTTTATGAAGTTTATGTACTTTAGTTTTTAATGATTCTTCATTAATTTTTTCGTACAGAATGTTCATAATCCTTCAGGAGTGAGTGGAAGTATTGGTGGGACAAATGATGAGAGCTATGGTAGTAGTGGAAGTGATACTGTTCAAAGTCGTCGAGTTAGAGATGTAAATGTTATTGCAACTAAATGTCCACCACCCTTTGTAGGCGGAAATCCAAGTTTCAGCTCGTATGGATATCCACAAACATATCAATTTCCTCCCTTTTCTTTTCCACCGCAAGTAAGAATTTGCATCATATATATTTCTTGTAAATAGTTTTATCTAATGTAAAGAAATGATAGGTGTATGGATATTCACAAACATATCAATTTCCTCCCTTTTCTTTTCCACCGCAAGTAAGAATTTGCATCATATATATTTCTTGTAAATAGTTTTATCTAATGTAAAAAAATGATAGGTGCAATTTCCAATTCGACATCATGAGAGCCGGATTGACACACCTTCTAGTCATCAACACTCAACAGGTAATTTATTTACTAACTCTTATCCATACTTAGACTTTGATTATAGCACTTCCATACAATACATGCTTGTATAGATATGCATATCCATACACGAGCACATAAGATATGCATATTTTTTGCTGAAGAGACATCATCCCATGAATGATACCCTGGATATTATTTTTTCCCTCAAACACAACCACACAAAATATCTGCGAAGACCTGCGTGTTGTTTAAAACAGTATGGTTTATGATTCTGATGTTGAAAACGCAAAATATAATTGTCTGGAATTGCTACATTTCAAAATTTAAGTTGCTTACGTTGCAATGCAAACTACTTATAATTGTCTGGAATTTCTACATTTCAAAATTTTATTGAATGCTTTCTAATCATTCATCTTTCTCATATATAGGGTCGCCAATCTAGTAATGATCCAACTAGGACATTGCAAACATCAAATCCGACACGACCTTCATCACACTCTTTGGTATTAGAGTTTCCAAACTAATTTACGTCTTCATTTTTTATTCGAACATTTTTTTTACATTTTACAATTTTTTCCATTTTATATTATTGTAGAGTCGAAATAGTGATACACAATTGTGAAGGCAATGGATAAAAGAACAAAAGGTAATCTTTATTGAGTTTGATATCATCAAATATTAAATTTTGCTTTTGTCTTTCATTCTTATTTACTAGTTTTTTAATAACAGGCAAACTTTTTGGTTATAAACATCGACAAGATTTTGAGCTCATGTTGAAGAGCTCTTGTTGAAGACAACACTTATAACTTTTGTTTGGTTATAACAATATGCATATTATGTTCAAGAAAGATTTAATGACATGTTATAGTTTTTCATTGTTACGGTTATTGTTCCTCACATGCTCCCTTCCCCTCAGGAGAATGCTGGGTAGACTTTTGTTTGATATATGTTTCAGGATCTATTAATGTTTTTAGATCTGTGAACTGTGGTGAAAAGGTTCACTTTTTAGTTGTTTTTGATGTGCAAATGAAACATTGCATGATGATTTTCTATTGTTTCTGTTGTGAGATGATGGTCAAGGTGGTTTGTTATATTATAATCCGGGTGATGGATCACTATTTCTCTTCTTTTTTGTTATATATTTTCCTTCAAAGCAGATTTTACCCCAAGCAGTAATAAGGGGAATTAAATATTTTCTATTTATCTTTCATTATTGCAATGCATATTTAGATAAAATGATGTGATTATATAATACATGTGAGGCATCTGGGCTGTTCTTGTAGGAATGATATTACTATATATGTAGATCTAGAACCTAAACAGGAAATAAAAAGGGCTTATTATTAAATATAGACTTAAACATGAAATAAAAGGGGCTTATTGTTAAATATAAACCTAAACAGGAAATAACAGGGGCTTATTGTTAAATATAAACCTAAATAGGAAATAAAAGGGGCTTATTGTTAAATATAAACCTAAACAGGAAATAAAAGGGGTTTATTGTTAGATATGCTTTATTTGTAGTGATTTTTGCGGCGGACCATCCGTCACATATAGCCTATAAACGACGGAATTATAATTTAGGCAAAAAGGAGGCAATAGAAACTAATCATCCATGCGAATTTCGAGACATCACTGCAACCAAAAAGTCTTGCTACTTCTGTAGTAACACTTATTTTGAAATCCATCACCATCTCGAACGTTCTTAACCATTTAATTACGAATATTATACATTACGAAATGATTTCTCATTATAGAAATTAAATTAATGATGATTTTTTTTGAAAAGATGAAAGGTCATTATCGTTGCCCCCAAAATAGAGTATGTTCTAGCTCTAAAGCTAGTAGAGATAGTTCCATGGGACGAGATAACGCAAACTCGCACATGCAACGGGTAAAAAATAGATAAACCGAGTTTATATTCACATCATAAGCATAACATCAGCTAAGTAAATATTCAAAAGATCAAAAAGGTTAAAAGAACCCCAAAGAAACGCTATTCTTGATAAGAAGAGAGCACCTTAATCACCAGGCATGACGAGCTTCTCTCCCTCTATAGGAAGTGCTAGATGTCAGGACCAAGCAAGGGCTTGATCAGCGTGAACTTCTTACTCCCTCTCAAAGTACAAAGTGTGATTACATGCCCAAATGAGGGGGGTTCCTTCAGAGCGAGCAGATTCTCTACTGTACAAATCATCTGTTGTAACTCAAGAGTGTACTCGAGCTGTTCGATCAAGATCGAACGGTTCACATGAAATAAAAGTTTTTTGGGGCCCTTACCTTACTAACCACTCGATTTTATTAGAGCGGTTTGAGCACACTCCCTATTTACACCAGATCCCTGTTGTACAACAGAGGATCTGCTCTCTCCTTCAGAACAACAGATGCTACGCAAGAAAAAGGAAAAAAACAAAAGAGATAAATATAAGTAAGCTAGACTTGAGGCTACCGCTACATCAACACACGTCATTGTCAGCTATTCAAAATCGTCGACAATTTGGTCAAAACCATCGTCAATGAGGTGAATCCGTTGTCGATGATTTATTCATCTATGACAGTAACACCAGTGGTTGCAAAGTATTGGCAACGGTTACGTGATCATCGGTACAAAGTTAGTTCACCGGCATTTATAAAATGTTGTTACTAAAGTAATGTCGACGGTTCTTTTACAGCCGCCTTTTGTCAACAAAACCACCAGCATCATTGTGGTGCTGCTTGTTGAGAGGATTTATCGAGAGATAGTTAACGTCCGATCTTGGAGGGTGTACGGTGTCTGACAAGTAGGATTTGACAATCGTTGTAACATATGCTTGATGAATATGTGATTCATCGCCTTTATTCTTTCATTTTGACTGAAATCCTTGGTAAATACATGTAATTTTTTTAGAGGAAAAAAGGTGAACTCCCGAGTTGGGACTCACCGCCAAACCTTTAATTTATAAAAATATAAAGATATACATTACCTTGTAGACAGGAAACGATAAAGAGAGATACAAGAGGCGATTACATTTTCGGAATAAAACCTTTGATTCTTAAAAATCAGATCATTTCTCCCTCCCCATATGGCCCAAAGTGCTGCAAATGGCAAAGAAACGTCATCCGTCGAGTTCATCCCCACCGACCTAATAGATTTCCAGAACTCAGTCGAGCCACCATGCAACAGCCATGTCGCGCCTATCTCCTTCCAAACATGATCCGACGCAAGACATTAAAGAACAAATGCTATGTATCCTCCATCTGTGCACCGCATCTATCACACTGCGTATCTGAAACGTCAGACAGTCTTCCTCTTCGTGCTTTATCCCAAATCCTTCCTCTTCTCAAGCACCATAGAAAAAATTTGACTCTGCAAGGGATCCTGCTTGCCCATATAATCTTCATATCCTGCTTCAGTTCTCCCTCTAAACATATTGTATGCCTTTTTCATCGAGAATCTCTCTCCCTCCCAAGCAAAATGATCCTTACCCTGCGAGATGTAATCAGGAGAGGGCAGCTCAGATAGCATTATGTCCAACTCCTCCCTTCTACGTCCAAAAATATCGTGCAGGAAGTGAGGAACCCACGAACCAGAGATTCTGACCTGAGCCACTATACAATTTCTGCTTTCCGCCCAAGCAAAGAGTATTGGGAATTTGCTGCGTAAAGTACCCTCTCCTGTCCAGTCGTCCAGCCAAAAACGAAAGACCTCCCCGGACCCCATTCTTTTATAGAAAAAGCCGTTGTCTATATAGAGGCCCTCTCCTCTCATGTCCAGTCGTCCAGCCAAAAACAAAAGCCGACTTTCGAGGTTCATAACTATTTATAGAAAACTCTAGACAATCCAAATTCACTTTTAAAATCCATTTTATACTTAATACTATTTATTAAAAATATCAAAAAATAATCGAATAAAACCAGTGAGTTTCGGCGTTTTGGACCCGTTGTCTATATGTACTATATGAAGAATCTTCCAGAATTTTAATTAAATAGACGTAAACCCGATTAACATAATTTATTCTCCTAAAATCTTCTAAAATTGTATAAAAAAATGTAAAAATATCACTATGTTAAAATACCAATAAAATCTAGAAAATTATATTATTAAATTATCTACAAAATGACATTAGTTTCGCTAAAATCGAAGTTCATGCAAAAAATACAGTTTTGGGGTCTATATTGATATACTGTACAATGTACCATAATATTTATTATTATTTTATATAGGTTAATTTATATACTTTATTTATATTAAATTTAAATAGAAATTTCAATTTAACTAATTAGTTATATATCTTTTTAATTAAATAATTATTAATTAAGTATATACTTATCTATTTAATTAATTAATAGTTAATCACTTAATTACATAGGTAATTACTTATCCATTTCCAAGTTCATTCCTCCGCATATCCTAACACTATGTTACTACCAAATTTATCACACCCTCTTTCATCATCTTCGATTTTCTATCACTGGAGTCCTTCTAGTCATTTACTCCTTCCCGTTTCTCTTACGATCCGAGCCTTAGAGCTCGAGATGAAGTTTTTTTCGTTTGCAGATCTGGGCATGTGATCGGCATTACATCCTGGAGGTTCGCCACCGCCATAGAATACATTTGGATTCCACTATCAACCTCTGGAAGCCCTACAATAAACTCCACGGAGTATAGACTGCATCCGCTAAGAGGGAATCAGAATCATCATTGTAATTTGAATCACTTTGAGGTATTATCATGATCATAGATTTCCATAGCCAGAGATAGAGGATGAGAATAGAATACACAATGTCTGAACACGAAAAGCATAGTTCGCACATGGAGTTGACGGATCTGCATTCGTGATTTATGTTCGAAGCCACTGCCGCCTATAGAACATCCGTCTTCCGCTGCTCATGATTGGAATCATCGCCCATCACTGGAACAAAATTCCACCTCCAACCTCTAGTTCGTCGCCAGATCTTGGATCCTTGAGAACTCTGTTTCCGGCACACGTGTCCGGATTATATTTTGAAAGGGGAAAAACACAAACTCCAACCACCGCACGATAACTCCGATCGCACGATCCATAACCAGCCACGCGTTGGCTCCAATTCGGCCACACCGCCACCTGCTTACGCTTTTACTGAATACCCCCCGAAGGTTACGTTACTACAAGAATTACGAACATGTTCTCCAGTTGGGGTTATCACGTGATTAATCACGTGAATCTGACATGTTTGCGGCTCCAGCTCTCTGACTTTTCCGTTAATTACGGACGAGTCCCGAACGGCTAATTACTCACCTGAAAAGTACGTAATCTTGGGATTTTTGCGAATTATCCCCTACGACCTCTTTATATTACTTACGGGTCCAATCTCTGCAACCCCTCACGCGGATAGCACATGATTCACTAAAATTTTTGCATGAAATCCCTTGCATTTCTAAGCTTTTTCACACCTATCCCTAACTTTTCCAGAAATTACAAATAGACTCCTCACTTCCCAGCATTATTACACACACCCCCCAAAAAAATGTATATATTACTACCATATACAAATTCCTATACATATAATACATCATAAATAAAATACAAAAAAATATAAAAGTATAATAAAAATACTATATACTATATTATATACAATATTAAATAAAGTTTTAAAAATTTAAAAAATTTATATTTTCTATTCTCTAATAAATCATTAAAATACACATAAAAAATATAAGAAACTTTCAAAATACATAAAAAAATAGAAAAAATATTTTTAAAAATCCTAAAATATACTTATAGCATACTTTCCCATATTTGCATAATAACCCTAAAATAAAATAAAAATCAAATACCAAAAATAATAAAAAATATAAAATTCATAAAAAAACTTCAAAAATTCACAACTACATAAATACCAATCCCCTAATAACGCACAACATATAGTTTTGAAGGTCATTTCATCTACTTTCTAATAAAAATAAAATAAAAACATTTTTCATTCTGTTTTTAATCTTAAAAATAAAAAAACATCACAGTTTTGAATAAAAAAAGTCTCTTACCTTAAAAATAAACTAAACTCCATAAAAATCTTAAAAAACTTCTAAAATCCCTAAAAATAGAAAAAAAATTAAAACATAAAAAAAACAAAATAAAAATTACTTAAAATCACAAAAGATTTTTTAAAATAATAAAAATCATAAAATACTTCAAATTTATAAAAATAATATAATATTCATAAAAATCAAGAAAATTTTTAAAAATAAAATAAAAATTAGGAAAACCCATTGCTTGAGCTTTTCTACCAATTTTCCCAAGTTTAGAATAGTTTGCCTCCCTGAGTTCGACACCCATGTGCTTAATCATTATACACATAAGTTTAGGAGTATAAATAAAATAAAAGAAGATTAACTAAAAATTAATCTTTTCTGGTAAAACTCACCTGGTCGATACAACGACCGTGATTTATTCTATCGCTTTTTCAGGATTCAGAAGACCATTGACCCGAGGGTTTTTCAATGCTCTCTTGGCACTCTACCCTCAAACAATCCAATTAGACGAACAATCAATCCACAATATATGACTAACCAATAAATAAAATATGAGGTGAAATTTATTATACCCTACAAAAATATGTGTATGGCACGTACGTATAGGGGTTGAACCATTGAGAGCAAGCAATGGATATATATAATTATTTTTAATTAATAATAACTAATGATAATTATTATATATTTTTTCCTTTTTTATAATTTTATATGTTTTTAATTGTAATTAATTTTTATGGATTTTTTATTTCTTTTGTTTTTATTTTTATTTCCTTTTTAATTTTGCAAATTTTTAATTTCATTGTCATTTTTAATATAATATATCTATTTATATATGATAATTATAATATTATATATATTATAAATATAAAATATATAATAAATGTATATATAAGGACAATCCCTTTTTTGAATGTTTTAAATATAATATATATTTGTCAGTAGCTATAATTATTTTATATAGTATATAAGTATTATAAAGGTATATATAGTATATGTAGGATTCTATAATTATATATAGACTCAAAATTTAGAATAATTATTTTGTTTTTTTTTTGATATTTTCTCTATTTTTTTTGGATTTTTATAAAAATTTTGTTAATTTTTATGTATTTTTGATGTAATAAAATATATAAAAATGTCAATAATATAATTATGTCAAAACTTTTGGTATTTGTAAAAAATAAGTAACAGGTTCAAAGTTTTCCGAAACTTTTTTAATATATACTATATAATATAGAGAAAAAAAGAATAGAAAACATTTTTTAGTTTTTAAATTTTTTTGTAAATTTTATACATTTTTTAAGATTGCATGATTTTTGTAATTTTTTTATATTGGTATGAAGGTATAATATATAGTAACATATCCTCTATTTTTTTGGAATTTGTTAAGATATTTTTTAACTTTTTGTACTTTTATATGCAAATAGGGAATATATATCTCTTTTTTATATTCAGAGAAAGGGAAAATAATTTAAAAGCCTAAATAAAAATGTGAGAATGAATAAACAAGTCAAGAGGCATCTACTATATTTTTCCCAACATTTATAGCATATAGGAGCTACTTAATAAAAATAAAAATGCGTAAATAAAAATACAAGCCTAACAAGGGTGTAATTGCAAATGAAATAAACTACAGGTGCTTGAGTGCAATATTCCACAAAATTTAATGCATAATTTACAAATCTTAGGATTAAACTTAAATACTTAAACCTGGTTGGATATAAGTGCAAAATGTCCAGCACCTCATGCGCACGGGCACGTAAGGTAAACTAACAGAGGACCTATTTGTAACATACATGAAATCTTGATTCCAGTTGCAATTTATACACAATTATTTACACTACATATTAAATTTAAAGTACAAAAATAAAAATAAACACGGTGAGGCACGGATGTAAATTACCCCTTTATTATTCGCCATCAAACAGTGTTGAAAATGCCATGTCATTTCACTTATGCGATGGGCGATTGAGATTATTTGATACCACTTCAATGATTACAATTCGAATCTCATCTAGTGAATGATCCAATGGATTTTCGTGTGACTCCATCGGATGGCTTCTGTACAAACTATAGAAGATGCTCCATCGAATGGCTACTGCTCCATACCCAAGAATAGGGAAGAACACCGAAAGTTTCTTCCCTAGTTTCATCAATCCTCGTGCTCCAAGGCTCCTCCCTCATTGCTGAAGTGTCAGAAAGGTACCATCAGTCTATTCGCAACGAGTTATGGCTTTAAAAATGTATAGGGCCTGTCGATGGGCTCCTAGAAGCTCGATGTAGCTCGGGCTCTTGGGAGTGGAGTTTTTGGATGTGAAGCCCATTAGATGGGGTCCTCTAGTAGTTGTACTTGTAAAAAAAAGATGGTCCATGCTTAGGTGAAGCTAACCAGGTCATTATTGTGGAAGACACATGGATTTGAGGTGGTGCGAAGGTACTTCGGTGATGGGTGGCAGAAAAAGCATGGATGGACTTGATCTGGAAAGATTAAGGTGGGTTTGGTGTTAGATGAGGTGTAGAAATGATCGAAGAAGAAGATGACGCATATGTGAGGTCGGAACATGGGTGGTACAAGCCTGGACAGTAGCCGGAGCTCTAGAGCTCCAGCGTACCTTAGTCCTAAGAATTGCACTAGAAAATGTAGTAAAAGCATGAATTAAAAACTAGATCTAAATGTGGGAAATAAAAGTACACTCAAAAAGCGAGAAATACAGTTCAAACTTGATCTGGGGGCCAAGGAGTAGAAGCCATCGTCGGAGCAAGCTTTAGCGATGGGGATCACTCCATTCGCCACATCATGCATGTTGCAAATCCGATGAGGAACGAGCTATCACCAAACTCTACTCACATGGGTATGGAATTGAGCGTTCCAGTAGACAAAGAAGGACCTAAAAAATAAAAAATGGTGGAGAAGGAGTATTTGTACATGTGAGGTTAAAGCTAAGTTAAAGGATGGATTGCGTGAGATGGACGGGAGTTTGGTGAGGGCTTTGGGCACGACATTGATAAGGGATATGGAGTGCACATGTTGGGGGGCAACTCGAGGAGGAAGGGGTATGGAGGAAGCGTGAAAAAGGTAGGAAGAAGGAGGGCCTGTGAGCTTTAACAAGTTGGCTGGAGGGGGAAGGATAGTTGACTTACGAGTCAATAGTGTTTGAGCTATGGTTGGTCCACGTGGACCAACTAGAAAATTGCAAGGTATAAAACTTTTATTAAATCGTTAATATATAACAGTTGGATTTATTAAATAAAAGTCAAAACATGAAAAGTTTTTATTAATTTATGTACAATTTTGAGTATTCTTATTTATTTTTATAATATTATTTATTAGATGTTAATATTTACATGTATTTACATAGGTATAAATAAATGTATTTTATTTTATTTTATATTTTTATTTTATTATATATACTATATTTATAGTATATTTAAATAAATACTTACATATTTTTGTTTTATTTTTATGAATTTATATACTTCAATAAATAGGGGTATAGATATTATAGGTAATAATATGCCTATATATTGTATTTCATGCTTTTAATTTATGTTTATATAGATATTATGTTTAAAATAATATTTACAAGTGTATAAAAATATAAGAAGGCTAAAAATATAAAAACTGAACAAATTAAATAAAAAATATGGTATGTGGTACAATAGGGATCTGAAAGACAACTTTTGCATCTTAGCTCCATTTTAAATAAAACCATCTTTATTAGATAGATAATTAATTTATGAACAATAAAGGTAAGTTTTATCAATTTTGAGTTTGTATGGAGGAGATAAATGTCTATAAATTTTTGTATGTGGCTTTTTGATCTGTGTGTCCCACTCACTATGTGCATTATGTTTTTGTGCAATTATTTTTGTATTTTTCTATGTATTTTTATGTACATGTTTCATGTTGAGGGCTTTATTATTTGAGTGTATAAAATGGAAAATAAAATATGGTACAAAATTCCATTTATTGATGAATAAATTTAGGGTTTTCATGTATTTTATGTACAACTCAATTGTCATATCTCCCTCTACTTTATTCCTGGTTGACCAAGTCAATATTGTCATGGTCTCGGGGTCTAGAGTCATTAAGTATCTTTGACACTTCATTTATTTTTCCTTTCTTTCCTCTATTCTTTAATTTTAGAATTAAATACATACATTTATACAATATTTATCAGGAAATTTATGAGTATTATTTTGTACAAATTAATGATATATACATACATTCCGCTAGGGATATAAGAAAAGATGATAAAATGGAGATTCATCACTCCCCTTGAATGATAAAATAGAATTAATGTGTAACAAATAACACTCATTCCTTATGTTATGAATATTGTATAGAATGATGTTTTTAATGCCAAAATAAAAGAATAATTAAAAGAAAAAGAATGAAATATCAAAGGTATTGAATGACCCTAAACCTCGAGACCTAGTCATCATGATGACTGGATCGATAACGAATAAAGTAGGGGAAGATAAGGGCCAATAAATACTCAAAATCCTAATTTTCAATTCATCAATAAATTGGTTTTGGTACCTATCTTATTCTTTATTATTTACACCTCAAATCAATAAACTTTGAACTTGAAACTTATAGATAAAAATACAAAGAAAATATAGAATTTATTTCACTCAAAAATAATGCACAGTGTACCCTAGACATTTAGAATAAAAAGTCGTAAAGAAAAGTTTCCAGACATGTCTCTTCTCCATACAAGCTCAAAATTCAGCAAACTCACCTTTGTTGTTCATAAAATTAAATTATATATTAATGCATATAGTTTTATTCAATTTGGAATTAAGATGCAAAAGTTAAATTTCATCACCTCATTATGCAATATACTTTGATAAAATAATCACTATATTTATCCCTTTTATTTTTTCACTTCCTTATATTTTATAATTTTTTAAATATTATGTAAAATACATATTAATAATAAAATAAGAATAAAACAAATAGAAATACATTAAAAAATTAGTATACGATAATACATAGATGAGTTTTACTTGACATATACATATATAATGAATATACATATTTATTTAGGCTAACAAATAGCTTAAGAAAAATATAATAAAAAATATATATGTGTATTTAAATAATTTATAAATATATAAAATAAGTGTATAAAATAATAAAATCTAAAATACAAAATAAAAATTAAAATACGTAATATATAGGTAAATATACATATAATTATACTTGCAAAAAGTAAAACATAATAAATTAACTCGTAAAAATAAATAAAAATTACCATAAAATATTACATAAAACAATAAGCAAGTTTCATGTTTCAGAAAAATAAAATCATTTAATTTTTTTGAATTATATTTGCATTTATTTTCCGTCCTATCGTTTAGCGTTTGACGTGGCCCAATGAGGACGTGGCCATGGTTGACCCACTAGTCAACTGGCCCCTGTAGCGCCCTAGCCTTGTCAAACCACTGACCCCTTGCTTTCGTCGATTTTTTCCTCAAGACTCTTGCATTTTCTAGGAACAATTCCCTCTTCTATTTTGCTCCTCGATCTTTGATCTTTCGCGACATCATAATTCCTAGATCAATGGATCGATGCATCGAGTTGTGTTCTTAGTAAAACCGACCATTATAAAACTCCTCCTCTATCTTCATTTCAAACTCAAACCCACTTCAGCCTCAAAATCACTAGAACTTCTTGTGCCCAAGCTTGCTAGTGATAGCAGTGAGCTAGTTGAACCTTTTGGCATGGAGGAAGAGACTTAGAGTTGGTGAGCCGAGCTTACCGGTGGCCTCCTGGAGGCGCTCCTTCTTGTCTCCCTCTTCTTGCAGGTTGAGCCATAATTTCTTTGCTTTTTAAGTTCCTAGTGGTACTTATAGCAGAGTTTAGGTCTTAGTTTTTCTTAATTTTCGTTTTTATTTCATTAAATTTCCAATCGTAGTTCTTTGGAGCATGAGCTCCAGCCATTATTCCTACAGTACTCAGCCATGTTTCGTCACTCCTTTCACCTCCATCTCCTTTCCCTTTCATTTCTTTACACCCCGAGCCACTCCATTCACTCTAATCACTCATGTATCACAAGCTTCGCTCTCCACCTCTATTGCTTTTCGAACAGCATAGACCTGACTTCACCTCACTCCATTTCTACCCAAATAGACCCCTTGGACCTTCCTTTTTGTGTGATTAAGCTGACCATGTAGGTTTTGTTGGATGAAAGACTCAACTAATGCGATTTTGATGATGACTTGGTTTCCAAGATGCATGAGCTTCTCCGACCTACTAGCACCCCACCAATGGGTCCTGGACCTTTTTGAAGCCATCAATGGTTGCGGACAATCACAAGGAACGATTTGAGCACCTGAGCAGCATTGGAGGAGCTCGGAGGAGGAAGAAGTCGAGAATTGAAGCTCGCTTGCAGAGATGTTTTACCATGTTCTTTAGGAAGAGCAATACCAGTTGGATTGAGTCACGCTTCCACCCAAGTAAAATCACCTTCGTCGTTGGATCGCACGCAAGAGGGTTATTTTGCTCCACATCCCTTTCTTTTTGCATTTACTTTTTAGTCCTTAAACATTCATCTGTAATTCAAATTATTTTATAATATTTACAATTTATCCCTTATACTAATTTTATTTGATATCGGAGTCCATGTCGCCTCAAGTGTGCATACATGTGAGGGGTCTGGACAATATACACAGGACCCCTTACGAGTTTTGAATATTTTTAGTCTAGGAATTTTATAGTTACATGTAATATTTTGTGGTTAAATTGCACATAGGCACTGTAATTAACTTCTTAAAAATTACAAAAATACCCCTACTAGCATAGGTTGAATTAAATATTCTGGATTTTTGGACAGAGGCCCTTGTACTTACAAATTATGTTCTGAAATACATTTTATGTTTATCTAAATTACATTTAGGTCCCTACAAGAACATTAATTTCTATTTTGTGTATTTCTTTTAATAAAAATAGAATTTTGCATCTAAAAATTATAGGAAAATTATTTTTAGTACATGGAATTGTATTGAATCACATATATTTTTTATGAGCTAATTAAAATTAATCTCCTATTTTTTAAAATATAAAAATTAGTGACATTTTCTTCTTGTTTAGATTTGAAAATAAAAAAATATAATTATGTTTTGAAATTTTCCAAAAAATAAAGTAACTTTATTATTATTTTCTTGAACTCTAGACCAAAAATCACTAAAAAATATAAAAGAAAAACATTAAAAATTGAAAAACTCTAAAAATCTTATAAAAATCATTAGAACTTATATAAAAACTCAAAAATGTTAATTTTTGTTTCTAAGTTTTATTGAATATATATATATTATATTCTAAAATAGTTTTGGAAAATTTTAAAATTTTTTCTCTTTATAAATTCCAAAACAGTCTTCCCAGTATTATTAGCAATTGTTTTGAATTTTTCATTCAAATAAAAAAATAAAATAAATAGCAAAATTAAAAGAAAATTCACAAAAATTGAGTAAAATACTAAAAACACAGAAAAAAATTTATTTTATCATTTTTGACTATAAATGGTGCTATAGTACCCTATATTCATCTTATATCTATAGTACTAGTATATATTACTTATAATTCTTATTAATTATTAAAACACTAAAAAATATTTTAAAACATTAAAAAATAAAAAGGATTGTACCTTCCTATATTTTTCTAATTTATATATATTATATATCTATATCCTAAATAGAAAATATAAAATTTAAACAATATGAAAAGAATATAAAAATTATAATATTAAAAACAAAAAGTTCACAAACTTAAATCCAAATTATTATAAAATATTAAAAACCCGTAAAATACCTATGAAAATACAAAAACATTTGTTGATATTTTTGTACCAAATTTTATGGCTATTCATGTTGCTCCTTTATGGTTCGACCCCTACAGTTGCATATTATACATATCATTTTGTAGGGTATAATAAATTTCAGCTCACCATTATTTATTGTTTGAGCATTATTGTGAGTTAATTGTTGATTGATACTAGATTGAGGCTATATGAGAGCTGAGAGAGCAGTCGACACAAGGATTGTCAGACCTGATTTTTTAGCTTCCACAGATCGCTAAGACTGGACGTTAGGATCCCTCCTCGATTTCAATGTTCATCAAACGACACCATTGCCGAGGAGCAACGCCTAGGGTAGATTTTATGTTGATCTTTCTATCATTATTTTTCTGCTTTATTTTTCTTTTATTTGTCATAACTATTTATCTATGCTAATCCATTTTCTCTGTTGATTTTGTTTTGTGAGGGACCAAGTGGAAAAGGCAACTTACTAGGCGGTTGGTGCACCTGAGCTACGATGAAATTGACTCTTCTTCCTTAGAGTCAATTGGAGAGTGTAGGAGAGAGATATATAGTAGAAATTAGCATAGCATCTTTCTTTTTTTGTGAGAGAGAGTCAATCATTTTATTTTCCATTAATTTATTTGTAATAATATAGGTGGACACTTGAACACTCGGGCCTATTTTTCCAATTGATTGTTCCCTTGAGGGCTCACTGAATTTTTCGTGGATTTCTTCACCTTCTACCTTTTATTCTCCCTATTTTTCCTTTATTTTCTTTATTTCTCAAGAGTTTTTCTTTCTGCCTTTAATTTTTATTTGATTTATGCGATTTAGCCCATAGTATTTTAGTGTTGATTAATCGAGTAAGCTATGTTCAGACACTTTTGATAACAGGCCCGACCACTAGGGTATAAGGTACAGAAACAGAGTCGTTGCGACCCAAGCGATCAGACCGTGTATATCAAGAAAAATGAACCACTCGAAAATATGTCAAATCAATAAAATCACGAAGAAGCGGTCCTGCTATGAGATTAACCTGGTATAGCACCCAGGGTCGAACTCAAGGAGCACGGGTTGGCCGAGAGGCCTACGAAGTAGTCAAAACTAATAAGAGAAAAGGGGAAAATTTTTAGTGGTTTTTAATAATTTTTATATTTTTTTAGGATTTTTAAGTTTATTAAGAAAATAAGAAAAGCAAGGAAGAACACAATTCAACAAATTATTTCAAGCACTAAAAAGCAATCAAAAATTCAGACAAAAATATTTTTGTGTGTTTTATATTTTTTTATGTTTTTGGTGAATTTTTGATAATTTTCTGATCTTTATTTTATTTTCTAAAAATCAAAAAGTGACAAAAATAAAGGGTACTGTCCAACCAAGCCAAAAAGCCCTAGATAAAATATCTAAGGGCCTCAAAATGGCCTGGAGGTAATTTTCCTGTAAAATAGAGGAAACGAGGAAAATTTAGGTACCAAGTTTATTGTTTTTGGATTTTTAATGTGTTTATTAGAATTTTTATGGGTTTATGAGTGTTTTTAAGTTTTTAGTGATTTTCAGTGATGAAAAATAGCCAAAATTGGCTAGAAAATCAAGGAACACAACCTAAACAGTAGCTAATTTTTAGAGAATTTTTAAAGGAGTTTTTATATTTTTTTGTGATTTTTCAATCTAGTCAGTAACAAAAATTGAGGTTTTTGAATTTTTAAAAATAGCAAACAAACTCAGAAATGTCCTCAAAAATCTACAAAAATCCTACACCATGGCAGGAGCCATGTGTCAAATTTTCGTTGGATTTGGAGGTGATTTGATATTTTATTCAAAAATGACAAGAGGGCACTGTGCACAGGGACTAAAATGCAAATACCCAAAGTTCTGGGGGTCCCGGTGGAATTAACCCAGCAAATCACGCGCCAAGCGCGTGTCTGGGGCACTCAGGGACCTATATGTAAGGAAAATAAGTCCCGAGGACCTATTGGTAACTCGTACCAAAAGTCCAGGGGGCTCAGTTGCAAATAACCCAAAACAACACGCACATACGTAAAACAACCACGCACAGGGGTATAAATGCAATTAATTAAAACCTTTCATTCATTTCATAACAACCAAAACTACAAGGGCAAAGTCTGCAAATAACCCAAAACAACACGTGACGAAGCACGTGGCTCACAACAGGCAGGGGTATAAGTGCAAGGAAAATAAAGTACCGGGTCCACAGTGCAATTTTCACAAAAATAAAAGAACTACGCTAAGTAATTACAGGATTAAAAACTAAATGCATAAAGTAAAGGGGGCCTAAGAAAATTTACCCCTTATTTATTATCCGAGGATCTGGATGCGCGACGCGTGGCGAATCGAACGGCTGTGGTAGCGCGCCGCACACCAAAGGAACCCTCGGCACGATCCGATGGCTGTAATGCACCCACGTGGCAAATCCAACGGCTGCGATACGTCGTGGCTTAACCTCGCTGCTCAACGGTGATGATCGACCCCAGGGATATCTGATGGTCAGTGCTGCTCCGTGGATGAACGGGCGAGATCTAAACTGGAGCGTCGAGGCCGATCTGACGGTGGACGAAGGTCCTGGAAGAACTGGTGGCCGGCGAACTTCGCCGGCCTCGTGAAGGCGCCTCCGGCCTCCTCTGCTGCGCCTGAGTATCGGAGGAGCTCCGACGTGGAGGTGCGCAGCTGCTGATGTCCTCCGATGCCCCAGCTGAGCTCGGGGGAGCTCCGACAAGGATGGCGGAGGTGAAGCTCCTGGGCTGAATATCGAGAGGCCTCAGATGGCCTCTGCTGGACCTGCAAAACCCCTCAGGAGATTCGCGGGTCGAGGGCAAAGTGCCTCGACCCAGTTAGGCGACGTGAAGGTGACTGGTGCGTCGGGGCGGCGAGCTCCGACGAAGGTGGAAGACGGTGGAGCCCGGTTCCCAGCTCCTGTGCGAGCTGGGTTGTGTGAGTGGGTGGAGAACGTGCGGCGGAGGAAGGCGGAGATGTGGGTCGGGTCCGATGGTCGAACGGTGGTCGGAACCGGGGTGAATCGAAGAAATACGACGGCGGCGAAGATTGGGGGAAAATGGAAATTGAACGGACAGGTGGAGCTAAGGGACTACCTGGGTGGGGGAGTAGACTGTGCTGGAGCTGGGGAAGCTCCCGGTCGTTGCCTCGAGGGACGTCTGGGCCCGAGGCTCGGAGCTCGCTCAGGTGGCGGAGCTGCGGCGAGTGCTTCGCCGGATCGATGGTTTTCACCTCCTCTCCTCGCTGCAACAGGTCGAGGCGCGAGCTGTCACCTCCCTCTCTCTCTGGAGCTCACTGGAGAATGAAGTAAATGGCCAAAGATCACGATGGAAGGTGGCGGAGCTCGACGTATATATGGGTGCAGATCCGACTAGGGCTGGTCGGGTAGGGCAATGGAAGGCACGGATCCCGAGGCAAGGGCTCCGGCGAGCATGTCGGATGCAAGGAGAAGAAGTAAGACCCGGGGTTTGCGGAGATGGCGAGCGGATCGAGCGCGGAAAAAGAGGAGAAGTCGGGTCGGGCGCGAGATCCGCTGGAAAAGAAGGTCCGCGGAGGAAGTTGACCGGAGGTCAACATCTCCGTGGACCAATGAGAAGCTGCCACGTGGAAATGATTTGAAAAATCATTTATAAATAGAAAATGGCAGAATTATCAAAAAGTCAAAACATGAAATATTTTTATTTTTTCTATTTTTTGGTGATTTGTAATTAATTTTTCAAAATAAAACTAAGGTATTTACAATATATAGCTATACATAGGTATATGTACAATATGTATTTTTAATTTTTTTGATTTTTAATTTGTTATTTTTGTGCATTTTTATTCCCATTTTATATTTTATTTATTTATATCATAAAATTAGGAATAAAAAGATATTTTTATTTTATTTTTATTATTTATGTACATAGGTAAAATAAATAGATATGTACATCTATATACATGGTATATGTACAATGTATTTTAGTATTTTTGATTTTTCTATTTTTATTTTGTTTTGGTTTTAATCGTTTTTATTTTATTTATTTACAATATATAATATAGACTATTTACAAAAATTATAAAAATTACTTTTGTATATTTACAAAGCTAAATAAATATATATAGGTGTGGTTTATGTACATGATGAAAGGGGTATTTTTGATCTTTTTGATTTTTAACTTTTTATTTTGTTTTTATCTTTTATAAATATATAAAAGTATTTACAAGCATATTTTTGGGTGAGGAAAATATAGTTTTATTTATTTACACAAATATTTACACATGAGCCCCTATCTCCCTCTACTTTGGCTTTTATGCGGTCAGGCCTATGCTGAGCCCTCCCTTGGGTTAGGTTGCTCAATATTTATTCTAAATATTTCCCTCTTTTTCTTTTTAATCTTTATTCTTTTATTTTTGCACAAAAACATGCTAATTACAGGTTTTTACACAATGCATGCTTTTGGTAATTATTCCTATTTACATATATCTACATGTATTTGCAAAGGTTTTTGTAGCTAAAATATAAGAATAAAGAGTGATGAATGGGCATTCATCAACTTTACATTTGGATGTTCCTATAGTCTGCGTGTGAATACAGAGCAAACTCAAATATATGCTTCATGCTAATCAAAATTCCTTCTTAGAACAATTTCACCCTCTCGCTTCTCATATAGATTAGGTTTAAAATTTCTTTCTTGCATCCTGCATGGAGAGAGTTGGGAAGCACTGCAAGTCTTATATCTGAGCATTCATCATTTTTTATACAAAGGTGATATTTCCATCCTAGTGTCACCTTGCATTGCTTTACTATTATATCCCTCTGATTCTAAGCATCTAGGTTTAAAAGAAATCTAAAAAATCATTAGGCAATTATAATTGAAAAATACTCAAAAAAGTGAAAGCCAAAAATGAAAACAAGGGGACTACTAAATAAACTTTGACGCTAATTAAAACCAGTAACGAACATCATTGTTTTGGGTTCACAAAGCCCTCATTGTATCAGGTATACTCCATGCAGAGCAAGGCACAACCCTTAATAATTAGAGCTGAAAACCCGATACATGGCTGCCTCAACTATCACTTCGGACCGACGAATTATTGGTGCTTCTATCGTACGTAAGCAAGTAGGTACTTGTCGACAACGGTGCTCTTCTCTTGTGTAGAGCATCCGACTTGGTCTGAAGTATTGAATATAGGTCATGCCCTCATGGGGGTGTTTGTCTCATCGTCTTGATTTCAAGTACCCATTTTTTAGGGAAATAGTGGTTTTCGCCTATCGGCTTCCTCTCTTCTTTTTCGGATGAGAAAACACCCATGCCCGATATTTAGGACCTCAAAAAGTGCAGATCACGAGATACAAAGGAGGTGGAAAAAGTACGACTATACTTTCCTGACAATACATGCTCTCCTCTAGGGATATATGTTAAGGACGTGTTACAATTTTTGCTTGAATCACAACTTAAAATAGAAAAGATAAAAATAGCCGAACTTTCACAGCTTCACAAGTGTTTAGTTGGCGAACCCATTTTATTTTGTGTTTGTTGGATATAGATTAGGATTCAAATATCAGTCCCATGCACTTGCGCCATTTTTCCATTTCTCTTTTTTAGTTTTCTCCATGATTCTGGATCATTGTGAGCCTTCAACTATTTTACACCCCTTTTATTTCGTATTCATTCCCATATCTCTCCTTGATCTTCTTTTTTATCCTTCAAGATTTTGAATCCTAAAAAGCTTAGTCAGGACTCCACCGACACCCATATCAATTCCATGGGTTTGATATCTCCAATAATTCAGGGTAATACCTAAGTGCATAGTTCGAACTTTGTAGACCACCTTCAGGTCTCCCACTTCTTCTACCTACCACAGACCAAGAAAACTCTCTTCCTGAGTTTTGCCTTTTTTGGATGGACATTGATTTCACTCCTTCCACTTCTCCATCATTAATAAAATTTAATATTGACCCTAATTCTGAATTATTCTCTACATCTAGTGCTTGCATGCAGACTTATCTTAGTATTTTCTTAATTACAGATCAGGACCCCAGTCTTGAGCCCGAGCTTTCACAATCAGATTCTGAGATGGATCCCACTGATAGAGGAAAGGGAACAATACTTCCAAGCACCAAACAGAATATGAAGCCGGGCATGAACCAGAATGAGGTAAACATTCACATCTTGGCCTCGATCCATGCCATTCAGTAGGAGTTGATCTATCAAGCATTAGCCTAGGTCGCCTTCCAAGAGATGATAAATGACCTGAGGAGGAGGTCAGAAGTAAGTGATGCACAACAAGGAGGAGATGATGATGTACATGGTGATGATGAAGATAATCACTTTGTAGATGTACTCACAGAGGCAAAGGAGAAAGAAGGAGAGGCCAACCCAATCCCACCTTGAAGTAGACATACAACCATGGGACCAATCGTATCACAGATGGATCCAGATTCTATTGATCCATAAACATTTTGGACTGAAGCCGTAACTCCTCTCTCTTCTCCCCAGTTTCCATGGGAACTCGAATGAGGAACCATATATCCATCTATAGCAGTTCAGATGCATCTGCAACACCACTCACTACCCCAACATCCCGTTGGGCGTAGTCAAGATGACTGCTTTCCTATTTATCCTTCAAGGCAAGGCACTCTACTGGATCAACCACTTGGGGAAAGTAATGACGATGTGGGAGGATTTGAAGTCTGCATTCCTACACAAATACTACCCCCTCGATCCTCTCAATCTGATGCACTCCAAGATAGTCAGTATCTCCCAGGGACCCCATGCATCAATTCACGAGACCTGGGAGAGATTCAATGATTTAATAGAGACGTTCCCCCACCACGACATCCCAAATACCAGCTTGGTCCAACACTTTTTTGAGTGGCTTACCAAGAACAATCAATGTATGTTTGACGTCGTCTGTAGAGGCTCTTATTTTAAAAATGACGAGGACACAGTATGGAAAATTTTTGAGGAGATGGACGAAGGAGAGGTTGTACTTTCCTCCGCTCGTTCCTTCCAAGTACAACCACAACCACAAATCCTTCGCAAGAATATCAATATCACGGATAACCATGAAGTGGATAGGTGTTATAACTCTGATCTCAGCATCGTTGGGAGTCAGCTATCCAAGGTGGACATCATAGAGAAGAAATCACATGATCTTGAGAAACACATTGTGATCGAAAAAAAATTGAAGGGTCTGGACAAGCTTGACACCATCATTAAGCATCTAGAACTGCTGGTGAACACAATCAACATTATGATCGTTGCCCCTGATACTCCTGCTGAGAGGACGGAGCATATAGTGCAGCAACTACCTTCGAGTCACAACCAATCCTCAGGTCCAACACGAATATTATGTGCAAGCGCCCGAGCAGCCGCTGACACAGATGGTTGTTTACAAACTACCTGAGTACTAGCCCCAGTACATAGAGCCTTGTTCCCCACCTCCACCACTCATCCAGGAGGTAAATGGTGTTTGTAGTAATGATCAACAGCTAAGATGTCCTGAGGGACATTCTCAGGATCAGAGCACTGCAGACTAACCATATCACTAGCAACAAGGAGGGAATAACTTCTAACCCAACAAGAACCATCACCAGCAACCTCCACCGTGAGGATATACTTAGAGGTAGATTACCAGTAGTCTGGATACTATCAAAAACAATATTAGCAGTTGATTGCTCATTATCATCATACGTACTCCTCATTACAGTACCAGCAATATCCTTCTCTCACCCTCCTCCTCAGTATTCTCAGGGTTACCAACAAAAATCTCCCTCATACTATTAGAATCAGAGGCCACACCAGGACGAATCCTCTGAGGCAACACCAATTAACCATGCATTCAATTGTTTGGCCCAACTCATCAAAAATATGACTAAGGTGAGACATAAGATAGATGACCTGACAACCACAAAAACTGTCATTCCAGCCCAGGTCGAGCCAATACGTACAAATTCCATTGCAAAGTTAGTCTACAGTATCGAACCCGATTCATGTGAAAATACTATTTTTTATATAACTTTGTAACTCTTAGGAACGGTAGGACACTCCAACCGACTGTGATAGTGAAAGGGAAGAGCAATGCATCTAATGACGAGTCCTCAGACAAGCCAGCTAAAGGGCCCTAGATTTTTTTGTTGATGCATCACCATCTCCAAAAGAACAAAAATGAAGTAAATAAAAACATACAAAAAGAAAGCAACATGCAAGACGAAGCCGTGCCTGCGATGGAGATGCCAACATTGGCTACCAAATTAGAGATAATCGTTGGAGTTGAGCCTGCAGAATTTTTCGATCAACAGAATGTTGATGATTCCTCTCATGTTTGCATCTACCTGAACAATGAAATGAACAAACATTTACATAATTAAGTTAACTATGATGTGCATATTCATTTTACTGATGCTATTAAATCAAAAATCATGAAAATTTGAAAAATGTTTTATCAGGTCCTAACATTGTGATAATATTGCAAAATATTATGCTTGAAATATCGTTACTCAAATCCATGGAAGACATTCCTGCTATGATAAAGGAACTAAAAGAAGCATGTACAACACAACATTTGAACCACAAATAGATAGAGAAAATCAGATATGCACATCCTCACCATGGCAACCATCAATACCAATAATAATCTCCCAAACAAAAATAAAGAGAAGGAAGACCCACTCGTTAGATGCCAGATATTCAATCAAGAATTCGAGCACATATTGCTCGATAGTGGATCATCAATCAATTTGTTACCTTCTTCCCTGCTTACCAAATTTGGAGTTGAGCCTATCAAGCGTACGAAAATGATTTTGTAATTCGTAGATATATCAGTTAAGCATCACATTGGCATGTTGGAGGATATAATCATCACCATTCAAGGGATGCAATTCCCTATTTACTTCATTGTCCTAGACATGGACACCTTCGCAGTTATGCTCCATACCCTAATCATCCTCGAATGGTCGTTCCTTCAAACAGTCGACACAGTAGTGGATTATGGCATTGAGAGATCACATTCCGCTCCAGCAGTGGCAAAGTGTTGATAGAGACGGTCCCCAACCAAAATCAGTTGAAGTGGTACTATTTTGAGAGAGCTCGGTCCACATGGAAAATAATACTGTGACTTTTTGGCCGAGATTAGAGACACCAACTTATTCTTGGATGATAAGGAAACACAGGAATTCCTCTCCCCTGAGGAAGACCTGGATAGAGCAGTCACATATACTGAGGTTTTTTATGATGGAGATAATGAAATGATTGAACAACCATCCTCATATGAGCAGGATATTTCATTGTAGATCTGTGTGATCTTCTGAATTCTGAAACTGACTGCACATTGGTGGACAGCAAATAGACAAAAGATCTTACAATATTATAGTTGTTGAGGTCGCAACCAAGTTGTCTCCCACCCCACCAGAGCTCAAGCCTCTTCCCTCCAACATAAAGTACACCTTCCTTTAATAAGCTATTTAATGAAGGTGGTTTCATAATTTTTGGAGTTAAGGTGTGAAAGTTAGGTTTTGGACCCCTATTGTATAGTTATACCGATTAAAATATTCAATTTATTTATTATTCATTATTCTCATAATTTTATATTTTTATAATTTTGTAAATATTATTTACAATATTTGTACATATTAAAACAAGAATAAAATACTAAATAAAACATGAAAATAAAATATGTATTGAAAATACATAGGTAAAATACCCATATCTATACTTATAGAATAAATACTTCTATTTATTTAAGTGTATATAATTAAAAATATTTTTAACTATATAAAAATAAGTTGTAATTATATAAAATACTAACCTAAATTAATGAAATGAAAAATACAAAATAAAAATAAAAGATATAAAAACATAGATGAATATACCTACATAGAACCCTTAAAAAGTAACTTGTAATTATAAACCTCTAAAAAATAAATAAAATCATAAGAAAAATCTTCATAAAATAATAAATATTTTTATTTTATAACTCAAAATTAATAAAATCATCTTTTATTATTATAGATTTTTAAAGTAATTTCACCTTGCCTTTTTTATGGTTGGTCCACATGGGCCAACCATGGGGACCTCGATCAACTCTTGTCCCCATGCCTGCGGCTTGTCAGACTTGCATTTTATCTCTTCTTATCAGATTTTTACAGTCATCGCCTTTCACCAAATCACTTCGAGCTATTCTCGACTTTTTCTCCTCGAAGACCCCTCTTATATGCCCAAGGATTGCTTTGGGGATTGGATCGCTAATTCGCTCGATATGCTTCGTTATTTGATCCCGTTTGTCAACGTGTATAAAAGCCTCCCCAATCTTCCATTCACGTTTTGATCACTCTCAAACCCTAAACCTAGGTGTTCGAAGAACCTCCTGGTGACAACATGAGTTGATTCAAGCCTTTAGGGGTCAGCGTGGGTGTCGAATTGAGCTGGTCCAGCTCCGTAGCCATCTCCTCCCAGAGCTCCATTCCAGGAGAACCCTGGTGTGCTTTCCCCTTTATTTCTCTACCCTTTACATTCCCTAGCATATTAGTAGTCTAGTTGTGTCGATAGTTTTCATCGATAGTTTCAAACGTAGAGTAGAGCCAAGATCGTCGTCCGACGGAGCTCTAGCTCCGCCAGCTGATTCCGACCATCTCAAACACCCTTCTACTCACCAATCACCCTCACCTACTTCTCTTTCACATTCTCGCCACCCGACGCACATTCATACCCCGTGTTCTTGTAAAGAACATGAGTTGTCCCCCTCATCCTCTGCCACTCACCGGAGGGGGACTGCCCGCACCACCATCCGCACCCTTTCACCAAAAAAGTTCCTTGAGGCATCCTCCTCCTTGTTTGGACTTCATTTGCATTGTTCAAAGCCCAAGGACCCCCCAAAGGATCATTTTTTGCATGTTCTCCCCAAGCTCCTTCGACATTGACGATGCTCCAGGACTTCGATCGGAGGAGCCATTTGACGCGAGGAGGCATGGACTACATTTTGCGCCTCCGGTGAGCTTCCCAGGTGGTCGAAGGGTCGCGCTACCCTCGATCGAAGCTTGGAAAAACGAGTATTCTTCTCTGTTCTTCCAAGCGTCTTCATCGTCGTCTGATCTCATCGCCCGCTCCGGTGCAGCAGCAGCCGTTGGATGGATCGCCCATCAGCTGTTGGATCTTCGATTCCTTTCTAGTATGGACCGCTCATCGGTGAACCGTCATCGGTCACCAAAGATGTGACACGTGTCAAGTGAGGCGACAGACCGTTTGATCCGCCCCTGCCTTGGGTAGTTTGCAACTACACCCAGTGAGTTTTTGTATCTAATAGTTAGTCTACAAACTTTATTCTGTCTTCTAAATAGTTTTGTAATATTTGCATCTAAGCCTCAGAACTTTTCGTATTTACCATTTGGTCCAAGCCACGTCATCCCACGTGACGCTTCACGTGTGGGGGGGGCATATTTTACCAGGGTTTTGGTTATTTTAGTTTAGTCCATAAACTATTTTATTCAATTGTATATTTTTGTAACATTTGCATCCAGGCCCTCGGACTTTAAGCTATTTGCATTCAACATCTCGCTAACGTAGCTCACATGCCTGTGCACATGGGCTTGGCAATTTTACAGCAAGGCCCTCGTGGGTCTTCGATTTTGTGATAGTTCCCGTAACTTTTTGTATGCATCGATTATTTTTGGTGAAATTGCAAGTTGGCCCCTGATCTTTAAACTATTTACATTTATGCCCTTGTTAATAATGCGGTTTCTCTTTGTTTCTTGTATTTATTTCATACATCTATATTTCTTGAAAAAAATCTCAAAAAATAGGTGTAGCTTCCTGATTGCACGCACTTTCATGGACAATATTTAGTTTGTTATTTTTATGTTTTTTAATATTTATAAAAATTCGAAAACTTCCATTTTTGTCCATGTTTGCAAAAGAAAATACATAAAAAATATATAACCTTTTTGAAAAATTCCAAAAACATATATTATATTTATTTATGTATTTTACAACTTCAGATCAAAAAATGCTCAAAAATATAAAAGAAAACTCTAAAAATTAGAAAAATCTAAAAAACTTTCTAAAAATATAAAAAATACTTAAAAATCCAAAAATTACATTTTCTATTTCTGAATTTTCTTTATATTATTATTTATATATTAATATTAATTTGGAGAATTTTTGACTCTGTTTTATAATTTTCATCTATATTTTAATTTTAGATATTTATTTCAACCGTGATTTTGGGTATTTTTAACTTTGAAAATATATAAAAATTAGCAAAATTTCTTAAAAATCAGAAAAATAGAAAAATTTATCTAAAATATAAAAATATTTTATTTCTTTATTTTTTATTATTTATACTAGCTATTATATCTATTATAGCTTATATTATATATATACCCTATATATAGCTTTATGTATATAAAAGAAAAAATAAAAATATAAAAAAATAAAAAAAGTACAATCTAAAAGCCAAAATATAAAAAATATAAAATTTTTATATAAAATTTAAAATTAAATCCCACAAAAATTTCTACTTGGCAAAGTGTTGGAGATAAATTGTGTCTTGATCTCTTATCTTGCCTGCTCTATTCCCTTGCTTCTTGTGTTCAACCCCTACTTGCTTGCCATTATACATTCTGAGTATGGTACAATAAATTTTAACTCTTGATTGTAATTGCTCGATTATTTGTGCGGGTTAATTGTTGAATAACGAGAGGATTCGAGTAGTCGCCTCAGCGATAGTGAGCCTGATTTGTCAAGTCATTATATAACGACTCTCATCCAATCGTTTTTCAAGGTGTAATAGGTTTTCATCTAGATGCTAGAAGTTGGATGTGTGCAATAGCACATGCGATGAGAAGTGTGACTGAGCCTTTGATCCTCGATCTCCTTTGTGAGCTTCTATCTGCTCATGTTATTGGAACTAGAAAGTGGAAGAATAGGGTGATGATCTTCGAATAAGAACTATGGCATCTATATGCATGCATATGGATATCCGAGGGCCTTACTATAAGACTCAAAATGAAGGTCTGAAGTAGTCAGAGCTATTGTAAAAAGGATTGGGCTGTTTGGATGCTAACATCAAGTTTGCTTCTTAATTAGTTAATGTGTTAATAGGTCAACAAGGATAAGGAAGAAGTTGACAATGATGCTGTTGGATTTCAAGTAAAGTTTGGATCATATGCTTCACGTGGTGCCATAAAATGGCATACACTCAAATTAATATGTTCTTAATATCACACCATATTTCAATTTTTCATAGACTTCAATCTTATACAAGCTCCAACTCACTGTGCCAGGCAAGAATCAAATAGAAGAGTTAACGGTGGGAAGCAACAAACTTTTTATTCCACCCAATACCACATCAGTCGATCAGGATTTACAACAGAGAAGTGCCCTCATCAACTCACTGCTAACTACATTCCGAGAAAGCGCTTGAATCTTAATGAATTTCCCCTACAATAAGTCTTTATTAAAGGCTTGTTCAATGATCTGGATATTATTTTTCACTTACTTCTTTAAATTTGCAACGAGAAATTGATTTGTTGTTATCTTCCTTGCAACGAATCATATAACAACAGTTATTCGTTAGCTTCTCTTTTAATCATTGTTAAATGTAGCAACAATTAGTATAACTTTTAATGAATAAATTCATGGAAAAATCATCATCATATGAACCTTAAACAACGAATATGACGTTCATTGCTAATTATAAGTACAAAAGATGATTTGACAATGAATAAATTCGTCGTTATATTATCAACATCAGAAAATATGACTAGGAATATCCAAATTATTCATTGTCTTAAGTCTAATTTCTTGTAGTGGATGTTTAATAACTTTATATAATTATAAAATAATTAGACAAATTTATGGAGTTTAAATTAGATTTAGGATAAATAAAGATGTTAAAATGGATTTGAGAAATGAGTGGATTATGAGCTCATGAAATATTTGGATAAACGTATAAACTAAAATCGTGTTCGTAGAATTTTGATTGTTAGAAAAATGAGAGATAATTCTTCTTTATTTGTGTTTGGAATGACTTAGTATTTTAATAACTTTCATACAAAAATTACCAAAATATTATATATTATTTATTGTATATATTATTCTGAGTGAAATTTTGATTCTATATTATTATTTTTGTATGAAATATTTCATGAGATATAATTGTTCTTTTTTTCGTAGCTTATTGTATGATTGTTAGAAAAATGAGAGATATGTCTCCCTTTTGTTGACCTCGGTCAACTCTTTGACCGAGGTCTGTAGTCATCTGACACCTCGTTTTTTCCCATCTTAACGATTTTTTCGAGGCCAAACATTTCGCCATTTTGTGATGCTTACTTCATCACTTTTCTTCCTCGATCATCGAGCATACACGCCCTTGCATTTTTTCGATCTTTGGATCGCTGCAACGCTCGCAGCCCTTCATTCTTTGAGCCTTGCTAACCACTTTGTACAAAACCCCCTTCTTCTTCCCTTCGATATTTGAACCTCTTTTACCCTAGCTTTGGCCCCCTTTCATTGTGCTCAGGACCAAAAACGTGATAGGTCTCCTCCAGCCAGTCGTAGAGAGGTCGGACGAAGGGCAAGGTGGTCTCCATCCCATCACCGGCGAGCTGGCCGTGAGATCGCATCTCGGGCATTCTGGCCATCGAGGTTTGTCTTTATTGCCTTTCTTAGCTTAGGTTTAACATTAGGTTTTATTCTCGCATCTGTTTTTATTGATTAATTGTGTTTTAGTGTCCTTAACCTCATCATTCGAATTTTCCAGAGCGCGGTCTCCGGCAAACATCCCATTGGTGTCCGCTTGTCTCCCAACCACATCACCACCTTACTCCCTTCCTCCACGTTTCCCCTCTCCCCCGACACCTCTAGACATCCAGATCCATCGTGGATCTAGCCATTCATACCTCAGCTCCTCCATTCACCAAAGGTACGACCGCCACGCTTCGCCATCCGCACATCCTCACCAATAAGACCCTCGGACCCCCCCTTTCTTGTTGAGTCTAATGCTTGCAGGGTCTGGAGGCCAAAGTACACTATTTAGTGTCGATTTTGCACAAGGAGGATACCTGGAGCAGTTGGGCCTCTTCCACCTCGTTGCGGGTCATCAACTCCCCTCCGCCCATCTTAAAGCAGCCTACTGACAATGGACATTGCCGGGAAGCTTTGGAACCATCGGAGTGTCGCGAGGAGGCTGGAGGAGCGTGCTTTGCTCGATTGTTCACTCCAGCTGGTCCTATTCTTCGCGACTTCGTGCACACACCTCCATCGTCGTCGATTTTGCCCATGTTCTTCCCGTTGTACAACAGCCATCCAATCCCGTCGCGTCTCCACTGTCGATCGTCTCTAGCGGATATAAGCTGGGCCGTCCAAATGAACCGTCATCGTGCATTTTGGGCCGCCATGTGTCAAGTGGCTAGATAGCCACCGTTGGATCGCATGCTTAAACTAGGCAATTTATAGATCCCCCGGTCGTTTTTTGTATTTAATATAAGGACGTAAACTTTCGTAAGAAGTTTTAAGATTTTTGTAATATTTGCAAAAAAACTCCATGGACTTTACGTATTTGTATTTCGGTCTGCGCCACATCACCTCATGTGATGCTTCACGTGAGGGGGCATTTTGCAACGGGACCCCTGATTAATTTTGTATTGATTATTAGTCCATCAACTATTTTATTTAGTGTTATATATTTGGTAAAATTGTAGAATAGCCCCTGGATTCTCCATAATTACGTTTAAGTCTCTATCAGCGTGGCTCACGTATTTCAACACGTGAGCTTGGCAATTTTGCAGCGAGGCCATCATAAGTCTCAGATTCTGTAATTTGTCCAAGAATTCGAATATTGCATTATATTTTTGGTGAAAATGCACTTTGTCCCCTAGAATTGATGCCTCCTACATTTATGCCCTTGCTAATAGTGTAGTTTCTCTTTGTTGTCTCTATTTATTTTAAATAGCTATTAAACTTAAAAAAATCCCCAGAAAATAAGACATAGCTTCTGATTACACACTCTTTCACTTACATATTCTTAATTTGCAATCTTGACTTTTAAATATTCATAAAAAAACTAAAAACATGCCTTTTTGTCCTTGTTCGCACTAGAAAATCCATAAAAAATATAAAACCCTTTTGAAAAATTCCAAAAAAAATATTTTATATTTATTTAAGTATTTTACAATTTCATAAAATCATTAGAAAATATAAATGAAAACACAAAAAAAATAGAAAAACCCCTAAAAACTTTATCAAAATATAAAAATTCTTTAAAAAATCCCAAAATATATTTTCTGTTTCTAAATTTTCTATATTGTTATCTGAATTTTAAAGTTAATTTGGAGATTTTTATACTATTTTATAATTTTCATCACCAATTTAATTTTGACTATTTTAGGGTATTTTTTTACTTTAAAAATATATAAAAATAAGCAAAATTTCTTAAAACCCCACAAAAATAGTAAAAAATATCTAAAACCAAAATTATTTTATTTTCCTTATTTTTCTTTTTTTAATGTTTATATTAACCCTGCCTATATTGTATATATATCTTATATATAGCTTTATATTTATATTAAAGGAAAGAGAAATATAACAATATAAAAAAATAAAAAAAATATAAAATTAAAAATAAAAAATTAAAAATCAAAAATCAAAATACAAAATTAAAAAAATAAAAAAAAACTAAAAATAAAAACCCACGAAAAAAGAGAACATATAGGCAAATACATCACAATCATTTTTATGTATTCATTGCCTCGATCTATCCTGCTTGTTCCCTGTGTTCGACACTCTACACATACTTGCGCACTATACACATCTTTGTTGTAGAGTTATAATAAATTTAAAACTCTACATTTATTTTCATTTCTTGATTCTGAAATGGTGGGCTAGTTATTTGAAGTTGGGTTTCGTGAGCAGTCAACACATCGACTGGATTTCTTGCCTTGTGAGATCTCTAGACCCTCGCAAAATCCACTTCAACAAAATGGCACCATTATCAGGGAGCAACAGCGCATAGATCGGCATCTTGCTTGATTGTGTTATTTGTCTATATTTTTGCCTCATTTTTTTTCTTATTATTTGATATAACTGTTGAGTCGTCTAACCTCCTCTCTTTATTGACTTTGGGTGAGGTACCGCGGATCGAGGGAGGTACTCTCTTCTAAGAGCGCATGCGCACCCACATGAAGGTTTTGTGAGACTCCTAATCTTGCACCATAGAAGACAGAGAGAAATTTTGAAGGCAAGAGTTCTATTTTATTTTATTACATTTAGTTGTGTAATTTAAGTGAGAGAGAGACTATTATAATAATAATAATAATGCATGTACTCTGGACTCTGTACATTCGAGCCCAATTTTCAAGTGTTTGTTCACTTGGGGGCTCACCGCAGTTGTGTTGTGTTTTCTTCGCATTTTTTAATTTTGTTTCCTGATTTCGTTTTCTTTATTTTGTGTGATTGAACCCTCAGTTTTAGGATTGCTTGTCGATAGAGTAGGTCGAAACACCTCATTATATTTGCATGTGTCTATAGTATACATTTGGACTTAGTTAAAATTTTGAATTGCTTCTCACTTAGTCTCGAAACCCCCGCGCTGCTATAGTTCTCCATATAGTGCTTGCAGGACCCATTGTTGTGGGCACTGAGGAGACTCCAAGACCAGACATCTAGGTTCCATTCTAAGTCATTAATGTTGGTTCTTCACGCTAATACCAATTTCTGTACTTAGGGTGATTTCATCGGCTTGCATTTGCATATAGATAGGTTTCAATTCTGCTGAGCATCTTTGCATGTAGAGTGCTGGAGGCAAGAGGAGCATTTACGCTTTAGAATTCATCATCATTTTTGTCGCTTGCATTGCTTTTATGAATCTCCCTCTGATTTTGACCACCTAGGTGCTTAAAAGAATTAACGCCTTGTTAACACACGTACATTCTCATCAAAAATACAAAAAAAGTGATAACAATTAGGACTGCTAATATTACTTGGCCCTAAAATACACTAAAAAGAAAATATTTCTCTTGGACGGGTTACCCCCTCATTGTTTGTGTTTTAATTTCTCGCGTACACATTAAGGACGAGTGCCCAACTCCTTTCAAGCCTCTTAAGTGTGAGTACAATTTTTTACTTCTCACCTAACTCTAAAATAGACAAGATAGAAAGACCGATCTTTTATGGTCTCTACCGAGTTGAGTAGGTGAATTGAGGGTTTTGTATTGTGTTTGTTTGTTTGTGATTGCTTATGTGTATTCTCGATCGCCTATGCGCATTTATGCCCTTTTCCTCACTTCTCTTTATTTGACATATGTGCTTTCGCGATCATTTTCTCTTGTTTTGAGATGGCCGACTGGAGCATTTTTTTGTCGGATTTTGCGGATCCCTCATTCACTACAGTCGGTCCATGTCTTTTTTTCCAAGAGAACTTTGCTCCTGATTTTTGTAAATATCCGACCAACCCACTATTTCAGGATTCAGATCTCAACTTTTTCCCATCATTTCCACCACCATCACCCTCACAGTTCAACAACCACTCTTCCTTGAGTATCTCAATTCGAAATGTGATTTTTGTCCACCCCCATCACATGTACTCGGCATACCCGATCCTGAGATTTTGGAGTCACCCCTGATGATTTCTACACTTGAGACCTTGAATCAGATGATGGAGCATATGAACTCGAGGATGAATGATATATCCAGTATGACGTTCCATTCTTTGAGGATACGAATTCACTTGAGGATTATCATGAGAGCTTGTAATCGCCAAAAATACAACAAAATGAGCAAAATTTAAAAACACAAAAAGATTTTTGGAGACCTTTGGTTGAGTCAGACTTTGAGGAGAGGGACCACATGCCAGATCTTTTACCCACACAGCCATTCACATCTTGTCCCACCTTTGACCCCAAGGATGCCGTTGTACAGACTTCTCTTGGCATTCCTCATGTATATGTTGATTCTGATGTCCTCCCTTGTATGAAGGAGATCCAAAAATTCAAGAAAACGTTGACTGAACCTAAAGTAATAGCCGATATTCATGAGATCACCGATGCCCCACTTCGCCAGGCCATGATCCAATTACCTGGTCCTCATCATAAGAAGAGGAGGAGCAGATCTGAGCATCATATCTTGACCATGGCCACTGCCCATGCCATCACATACCGCCCACTCTTTAGGAAAAGGAACACAGCTACCCCATTCATTAGTTGCGCCATCTCTGACTTTACATGTGATGACACTCTCCTTGACAGTGGTTCTTCGATTAGCATCATACCCTTCTCACTAGTACAGTATCTTCATTTAGGACCTCTTAAGATAACCAGGATGATAGTTCAATTTGTTGATGGATCTATCAAGAGGTCGAAGGGTATCCTTGAAAGCGCCATCATTTCAATTCAGGACATAATGTACAATGTTGATTTTGTCGTATTGCCCATGGAGACCTCCACTGGGGAGCACTCTCCAATCATCCTGAGACGGCCATTTCTCGCCTCTATGAGGGTTGTTGTTAACTATGGATCAGGAGAGATTCGCTTGACAAGAGCAAAGTGTTGATCACCGCACCCACTTCGGACCAAAGACCCGCACTTGATGCACCTTCACCTATCTTAGCTAACCCCGAGGATTGTGTCCTTGAGAAGACGATCAGAGATTTTTGTTGTATGTTGGATTCCACTGAGACCCAAGGATTCCTCCCCAAGGAGGAAGACTTGGAAATTATGGACCTTGAAGTTCCTTCTTCTGGTGTTTGGCATTGTGTTGATGACATCTGCGGGATTTACACGATCGATACCATTGAGCGGAGGGCAGATCTTGAAGAGACTAAGGTCGAATTTGATCTTGTTGCTTTTATTCAGGAATACTGGCCTTTTGATGAGAAAGATGATCTGGTTGAGACTATAGAGGACGAACACTATTTGACTACTTCCACTGATGGGTTTGTTCCTTTTGGTTTTGATCTAGATGAGACCTCACAAGACGACACTGACTACACTTCTTCCAATGATGAGTTTGTCCCTTTTAACGATGACATTAGCGAGACACCCAAGGTCGGACCTAGTCGTACTTCTTCCACTGACCTATCTGCGCCTCCCTACCCTAGGGCCATTGAGGATCTTCATCTTGTCGACCCTGATCAGTTTGCGTTATCTGAGGACCCTGATGTCGACCTGCACCTTGTCAGATCTAGTCCTCAACGGTCCTGTAAGAAGGTTTGCTTTCTACCTTCTTGATTCTTTGTATATCCATCTTGTTGTACATTCACTTTCGTTTACCTCTATCCATCTTCGGTATTGCTCATCCACCCCATTCTCGTGTGTGCTTTCCTTAGGACGAACTTTGTCCTAAGTATGGGGGGGTGGATGGGCGGAGTGTTCTTCGTTCTGTTTCATCACTCCTGTTGTTGCCTATACTTAGGTCTTCTTTTACCCAAAGTATAGGGGAAGTGGTGCTTTCGTCTTCATCTCTCTTTTCTTCTTTTCTTCTTTTCCTTTTCTATTTTCCTTTATTACCGAAAGGTGTCACCCATTTTTGTCAGTCTTCTATACTTAGGACATACTTCGTCCTAAGTATAGGGGGCATGCACCTCGATTACTTTCATTCTTTGGTCCTCTCCATTGTCTCCTCTTCTTGTCTATACTTAGATATATCTTACCCTAGGTATAGGGGGGGATAGTCTGAGTATGATCTGTTCATTCCCACCCTTGATCCTCCCTACTTTGTGTACAGTCTGTTATACTTAGGATTATTTGATCCTAAGTATGGGGGGCGGTCAACTTCCTATTCATTCATTCATTCATTTCGTATTACTTTATTCTTTAGGCTTTTCTATACTCAGTATGAGTTATGTCTTCTCTTTTTCTCTCTGATCTATGAGGACATATCTCAAGCTAATTATACGGGGGTCGTATATACCACGTATATACTTTAGCCATAACTCGTACTTTCCTATTTTCTTAATAATTATGGTTAAAAATCCTATAAAATTTATTTAAAAACCTTAATTAAAAGTGCTTGACTATTCCTCAAATTCTTTTATATTTACTGATTAATTAATTAGGTAAAAATATTTTTGCAAAATGTTTGAAAATTAGTTTAAAAATCCAGTTGAAAAAACTTTTGAAAGCTATTTGGAAAACATTTTGTTAAATATTTTCAACCTTCATAAAATTATTTTGTTTTGAAAAAATTATTTTTTTGTGTGAAATAAGATGTTAGAAAAATTATTTGCAAATTTTTGGAAAATGGTTGCAAAAATATTTGAAAATCTATATATACTATTTGAAAAACCTTTGCAAAAAGATTTTCAAATGTGTGTAACTGTTTGTCTAAATTGTTTGTAAAAAAATTATTTTGGACTATAGTTTTCAAAAAGTGTTTTGAAAAATCCTTTTCAAATAAGTTTGAGGAATATAAACATCACATTAAATCTCATTATTTATAAAATTGGCCACTTGCCTCTTATATTCTTAAAAATCTTATTCTTGTAAATATAAGAAGCATCCCTGTGTAAATATTTGTACCTAGTTTTTAGCCAATAATCTTTTATTTTCAAAAATCCCAAAAATATTTGCAAAACCTAAAATTAAAAACATCTGAAAATTGAAAAATACAAAAAATTGCATTTGCATCATCTTTTCAGAAAAACCATAAAAAGTTCAAAATCTTTGAAAATTGTATCACAAAAATATTTTCTACATGATATTTGCATTTTTCGGATTGAGTTTGGTAATTGATCATGTATAAGTAAAATCCGAAGATTGGTGCTTGGTTGGACGTTAAAATCTACCTAACTAACGGGAATTTTATAGGAACTGAAATTGAGATACTTCATTTCTAGTTGACTTAATTGTTTGAGGATCACAAGACTTTGTTTAATGGATTCTTGATTGCCTAAGTAGAGTATTTCGGAGTACATGCATGTTGGCTCAACTCAGTTGGAGTGGTGAGGGGATTGGATTTATCGGTATGAGATGTACACAAATGGAAACATTTGTCCTCCCCTAGGGAGGTAAGTGCACCCCAACCCATCCAGGGGTGATGAATTTTGAAGACAGGAGAGTGTGGGTTGCAATAATGCTTCAAAAGAGGGATAGTCTACTGGCTCAAGAGGAAAAACTCCTTATGTAAATGTTGTTGTATATAGTATTCCAAAAAAAGAAAAATGGGAGCAAAAAGCAAAAACTCCAAAAAAAAGTGGACATGCCTGATTAAAAATAAAATGCCTACCGGAGTGATATTTGTATAGTCAATAATCAAGCTTGAGCTTCAAAGTAAAACTATGTGAGCCTGTCGTTGAATGACTTGACTACACTGATCTTGCATCTTAGGATAGGTAATTACACTGTCTACCATCCATTCTTCTCCTCTTAAGCTGGTTGTCACTTGAACTTAGAAGGAATATCCTGCTCCACGAGTTGAGGAATCACTGGGTTGTCATATTTGAGAAGTCGGTATCTCTGTCATTTCAGTTGGGAAGAGCCACCATCACTTACACTGTACGAGTCAGATTCATAATCATAAGGGTTTGCGTATGATTTGAAGTATTCTGACCTAGTTATTGAGGAGACTTGAGCAGAGTTTTGGGATTCTCAAAGGTTGTTGGAATTCAAATCCGATTCCCTTTACGGTTCTGCCCGCACAAAAATTTTAGAGGTCCGACTTAAGTTCCAAACTTTGATTTTGTGAAGACAAGTTTGATAATTAAACTTAATATATTTTCTTTCTTTTTCTTTTCTTTGTTTTTCTTTTCTACACTTATTACATAAGTATTTACTAGGGACTAGCAAAGGCAAGTATATGGGAATGATGAATCTCCGTTTCATCATTTTTATTCTATCATTTTGGCCTTAAAACCCTAGTAAATGTGTATAAATAGCCTTAATTCATGCTTCTTATCATTCATGCAGCAATGTGCAAATAGTGTATAAAAACCAGTTTTTAATGTTAAAATTATAGAATAAAGAAAAGAAAAAGAATAAAATATTGAAAATCTTTTATGGTCCTAAACCCCGAGACCTAGGCATCTCGATGACTAGGTCGATAAGGAATAAAGTAGGGGGAGATAAGGGCCTATACACAATAAAATTCCCTTTTATTTAATTCAATTTTATTCATTTTTGGGACCTATTTTTAGTTTTACTTTTTATACCTCAAATAAATAAACTTTAGATATAAAATTTGTAGATAATAAAATATAGAAAAATACAAAATTGATTTCATACAAAAATAATATACACATAAAAAGTTATACTCAGAATAAATTTCCAAAATCCCAACTTCCCAGACCCATATCTCTCAAATAAAAACTCAAAATGTATCAAAATCATCTTTACTTGTATATAACTTTTAATAAACTATTTTATAAAGGTGTTTCATATTTTTTGCAGTTACTGTGTGAAAGTTAGGTTTTGGACCCTATTGTATACTTTACCGGATTAAAATATTCATTCTATTTATTATTCATTATTTTTATAATTTTATAATTTTGTAAACATTATTTATAATATACATGCATATTAAAACTGGAATAAAAATGTTAACAAATCATTAAAATAAAATACTCATATAAAATACGTAGATGAATTACCGATAAGTATACCTATATAAATAATACATATATTTATTTAAGTGTATAAAATACTTCTGAAAATATAAAATAAAAATATATTAAAATCTCTAAAAATAAGTTATAAATATATAAAATAATAAACTAAATTAATAAAATCAAATATATAAAATAAAATAAAATACTAAAATATATAGATGAATATAAGCCCTCAAAAAGGTAACTCGTAATTAATTACCTCAAAAATTAAATAAAAATCATAATAAAATAATTCATAAAGTTACAAATATTTTTCATTTTATAACGTAAAATTATTAAAATTGTTTATTATTTTTAACCGAATTTCTAAATAATTTTTCTAGGGATTTTTCTAGTTGGTCCACGTGGACCAACCAGCTTCTCCCTTTTGTTGACCTCGGTCAACTCTCTGACTGAGGTCTGCAGTCGTCTGACACCTCGTTTTTTCCCATCGTCGTGATTTTTTTGAGGTCAAACATTTCACCATTTCGCAATGCTTCCTTCAGCACTTTTCTTCCTCGATCATCGAGCAAACATGCCCTTCTATTTTTTCGATCTTTAGATCATTGCAACGCTCGCAGTCCTTCGTTCTTTGCATCCACTTTGTACAAAAAAAACCCCTTTTTCTTCTTCCCTTTGATCTTTGAATCTCTTTGACCCTAGTTTTTCCCCCTTTCGTTGTGCTCAGGATCGGAGACGTGACAGATCTCCTCCATCCAGCCGTAGCAACGTCGGGCGAAGGGCAAGGTGGTCTCCATCCCATCTCCGATGAGGTCACCATGAGGTCGCATCTCGGGCATTTTGGCCATCGAGGTTTGTCTTTATTGCCTTTCTTAGCTTAGATTTAAACCTAGATTTTATTCTCGCATCTATTTTATCGATTAATTACGTGTTTTAGTGGCCTTAACCTCGTCGTTTGAAGTTCGCCGGAGTGCGGTCTCCGGACAACATCCCACTTGTGTCCTGCCTGTCTCCCAACCACATCAACACCTCACTTCCTTACTCCACATTTCCCCTCTCCCCCATCACCTCCAGACATCCAAATCCATCGTGGATCTGGGCCTTTCCTACCTCAGCTCCTCCATTCAACGAAGGTACGACCGCCACACTCCACCACCGACACATCCTCACCAATAAGCCCTCGGACCCCCTTTTCTTGTTGAGTCTAACGCTTGTAGGGTATGAAGGCCAAAGTATGCTATTTTGCATCAATTTTATGTAAGGAGGCTACCTGGAGAAACTAGGCCTCTTCCACCTTATTGCGGGCCGTCAGCTCCCCTCCGTCCATCTTGAAGCAGCCCATTGATAGAGGACATCATCGGGAAGATTTGGATCCATCGGAGTGTCACGAGGAGGCCAAAGGAGCGTGCTTGGCTTGATTGTACACTCCAGTCGGTCCAGTTCTTCGCGAGTTCGTGCACGTACCTCCGCCGCTGTCGATTTTGCCCCTGTTCTTCCCACCGTGCAGCAGTCGTTCGATCCCGTCGCGTCTCCACTATCGATCGTCACTGGGGGATATAAGCTGGGCCATACAATCGAACCATCGTCGCGTATTCTGGGGCCGCCACGTATCAAGTGGCTAGATAGACACCGTTATATTGTGCTCTTAGACTGGGTAATTTACAGATTTCCCCCCGATCATTTTTGTATTTAATATAAGGATGTAAACTTTCATATGCACTTTCAAGATTTTTGTAATATTTGTAAAAAACTCCTTGGACTTTACGTATTTGCATTTCGGTCCGCGCCACGTCACCTCACGTGACGCTTCACGTGAGGAGGCATTTTGCAGGGGGACCCCTGGTTAATTTTGTATTGATTATTAGTCCAGCAACTATTTTATTTAGTGTAATATTTTGAACAATCACAGAACAGCCCTTGGATTCTCCATAATTACTTTTAAGTCCCTACTAGTGTGGCTCACGTGTATCTACACGTGAGATTGATAAATTTGCAGCAAGGCCCTCGTGAGTCTCGGATTCTGTAATTGGTCCAAGAATTCGAATATTGCATTATATATTTTTGGTGAAATTGCACTTTGGCCCCTAGAATTATTGCTATTTACATTTATGCCCTTGCTAGTAGTGTACTTTCTTTTTATCGTCTCTATTTATTTCAAATAGAAACTCAAAAAACCCCAAAAAAATAGATATAGCTTCCTGACAGCACACTCTTTCACGCACATATTTTTAATTTGCAATCTTGAATTTTTAAATATTTATAAAAAAATAAAAACGTGTCTTTTTGTCTATGTTTGAACTAGAAAATCCATAAAAATATAAAACCCTTTTAAAAAATCCAAAAATACATATTTTTTATTTATTTAAATATTTTCCAACTTCAGATCAAAAATCACTAGAAAATATAAAAGAAAACTTAAAAAATAGAAAACCCTTAAAACCTTTATAAAAATATAAAAAATCTATTTCTTAATTTTTCTCTATATTATTATATGTATTTTAAATTAATTTGGAGAATTTTTTTACAATTTTTATCTCCAATTTAATTTTGGCTATCTATTTTATCCTATTTTATGGTATATTTACTTTAAAAATATATAAAAATTAGCAAAATTTCTTGAAAAATCACAAAAATAGTAAAAAATTATCTAAAACCTAAAAATATTTTACTTTATTTATTTTTCTTATTTTTGTTAAATTTTATATTAACCCTAGCCTGTATTGCATATATGTTATATATAACTTTATATTTATATTAAAAGGAAAGAGAAATATAATAATATAAAAATAAAAAAAAGAAAATAGAAAAAAAAGAAAAATAGAAATATAAATATAAAAATTAAAAAATTAAAAATTAAATTAAAAATTAAAAATTAAAAATCCACAAAAGAGCACATATAGACAAATACATCACATTTGCTTTTGTGCTTTCAGTGCCTCGATTTATCCTGCTTATTCCATGTGTTCGATATTCTAGACAACTTGCACACTATACATATTTTTGTTGTAGAGTTATAATAAATTTTAACTTCGTATTTATTTTCATTGCTTTATTCTGAATTGTGGGTTAATTGTTGTTTGAAGTCGTATTTCGAATATCAGTTGACAGGTCGATTCACGTATATATAGATATTAGTAGCGAGGTCCTGGGGGAAGATGCATCGAGATATGATATTAATGAGGCTGAATATAGTCTTGGACATGCTTGAGAGTTTCGCTTTGCATGCACATGTTGGGACTGAAGGGGGATGCGTCAAAGAATATTAAGTAGACATAGTTGACCCGGCATGGCGTGAAGATGCTCTCTGGGGTTGGAATCTGAGATCAAAGAAATAGAAAATCGTATTTTAGAAAAAGGTTTGAAATGGATGGGATTTGTGGATGAGATTCAATTGATTATGGGGGGAGCTCCCACCAATTTGCCATTCTCCCATTGGTGTGATCTCATATACCCTGAGAGTCCTTTCGGATTGCTTATCTCAACTAGTTTGAACTAGGAATGAAATGCCTAACTCTGTCATCCCCGACTATCTTATTAAGGTCGAGGCCTTTCATCTACTCATTACGCTTGATACTCTTTCCCATAATTAGATCCCCTTCGCTTCGCTCTTAGGTCCAAGAACCCTGCAACTAGACTATATGGCCCAAAGCAGTTATTAGAAGATTGAACTACTAGTCAGTAAGGATTTCGCTAAAAAATTCAATGATGCTACCACATAATCCATCTTCTCGGCATGTCTTTCCAGTCCCATTGCTTCCTTGCTCTTGGACAGTTGGCCCAGTGTTGAAGTGGATTTTGCGAGGGTTTAGAGATCTTACAAGGCGAGAAATCCAGTCGATGCGTTGCAGGTGTTAACGTACTCACTTATACCTCACGTCATTCTGTGATATGTGTGAGACTTTGATCGATACAATCGAAGGCTTTAAAGTGAAGTGCCATCCGTTTAATAAATCGAGAAGCCAAGTTGAGTAATTCCCTTTGTTCTCTTTCCTTCCTTAAAGTTCACCCATCATTGACGAATCTAGAACCACTAAGCCTACGTTACATTCTATAATACTTAAAATTACTACTGGAAAATATATAAAAGATCATTGTACCATGTGGATTCCCCGCAATAATGATATCCATTCCTTTTGCCAACTTAGCTCCTTAGCAAGAATTTTTTGTTTGCTCGAGTAAGTAACAAAAAAACCAAAGTACCGTTTCAAATTTTAAAATATGTCATTCGCATCTTCGGAAATTAATAATCTCATAAAAAAATCAAAATTCGGCGACTTTTTCAAAAAAAATGGTAAAAAACGATTAATTTAAAAAAAACTCAAAAAAGAATCAGCCCAAAAGAAACATGTGATAGTGCACGGTCAAGGACTGTTCTTAGCGTGCAATGGCCACGCGTCCTCCTATTATTAGATATAATACCAGTGTAGATATTATTATTTATTTCGTGTATATAATACATGACCGAATCGGGCGGGGGGCATGTTTGAACATATCTCCCGAGGGATTGTTGCCATTCACCTGCTCCAGCTCTTCCTATCCTATGGGTACCAGATCCACCACAAGCCCTTCCTTGTTGTCTCTCCGCATGTGCACGTAACGCAGCATGACGGTGAAGGGTGGGACGAGCGCCGCGTGCGCTGCGTGCAAGTACCAGCGTAGGAAGTGCGCGCCGGACTGCCAGCTGGCGCCCTACTTCCCGCCGGACAACCCGCGGCAATTCCAGAACGTGCACCGGCTCTTCGGCGTCAGCAACATCCTCAAGATCCTGAGCAAGATCGACGACCCCCTGCAGAAGTCCGAGGCCATGCGCTCCATCATCTGCCAGGCCAACATCCGCGACCGCGACCCCATCTACGGCTGCGTCGGCGTCATCTACGACCTCTACGTCAAGATCCAGCACGCGCGGCTCGAGCTGGACTCCGTCAACGCCGACCTCGCCGCCATGCGCCGGCATCTCGACGACGTGGGCAACGCCCAGTGCGGCGCATTGCCGCTGTTCCATGACGACGCTGCCGCCGCCGCCCGCGACGACCGCCCGGTGTTCGATACCGTCGGATCCGAATGCCTTGATCTCAACCAACTGTGGGGATCGCAGGACCGCTCCTTCATCGGCAGCAGCAGCAGCAATCACAACCATTACCCGTCGCCGCCGATGGCCGCGCCACTGCAGTCTCCTTTCCATTTCTCCTCTTCTTCGCACACGACCATCGCGGCGGAAGGTGCCGGATCTGCGGGCGCCAACGTTCATGATGACTACGATGAGATATCCCCGTATTTCGACGACGTGCAACAGTCGTATATCGATTCCAAGGAGGAGGCCTATGATTCCAGGTTCGTACTCTTTACTGTTCGTATAATTATACTCGTATGACGTTTATGAGAAGCGGTAAATCTGCATACAATGTAGATTTTGGTCATCTATTAATGGTGATCAGATTACTTATATATCGAATTATATCAAGTCCTGACTGATCAAAGCGAATAAAATTACAGAGACTCAATGCATGCAATCCTCGGACGGCCGTAGTAAACCAAAGGAAGATATTGGTGCTGATTTTGTCCGTCGTGCGGCCTGGAGTGATCGTTGAAGGAGACAATGCAATCGGTCGTGAACGGGCACGTCTCCGAGAGCGAGCTGAAGAGCGCGGCCGCGTGCTTCTCCATGACGAGCATCAGCTAAAGGACGGCGTGATGCAGATATCATGGCATTTTCGTAGAATAAATTGTGTTTATATAGGATAGCTAACTAGAAGACTCTCTCTTTATAATAAGGAGGACTCGGATCCTGTTGTGGAATGGGGATTGTACATAGAAAGATAAAAGGATCGATGTCCTCCTTTTTTAGGAAATAGAAATTTTCCATCTCACGACGAAACGTTTCATTCCTGGAATTTTGTTTGGAAATATGTCTCTCTTGTTCCCTTGTCGATCTATATATCCCAGTAAACTGCTCAACAGGATAGAGTTATGTCGTCAGATTAACGGATATATATGTTCTTTCTTTTACAACTTAATTCCGTTTTATCATTCGTATGCTTATCGATTATCCTCTATCCTCGTGTAAAAGTTTTCAGCTAGAAATTGTATTAAACAATGTTCTTTTAGCAACATTATTTGGTGAAAATAATATAGAACCAAATGGAACAATGGATCCGTGGGGCACTGATTTTCACTAAAAAATAGCTATAATGACGGTTTTTTTCAAAATCCGTCACTAAATTAGTCATTGTTAAATATATAACGACGATAAGGGTGTCATGGGTACAACATGTTGGTTCCACTGATTTTTGGAGGTCGATAAGGTTGACGGGGATGAACTCCACGGATGACTGTTCTTTGTTGTTTGTGGTCCTTTGGGTCATATGGGGGGAAGGAATGATGTAATTTTTAAAAATCAGATGTTCTATCCAGAGAATGTAATCGCAAGTTGTCTTTCCCTTTTTCGATTCTGCTCCACAAGATAATGTATCTCTTTATAATTTAATGAATAGTTTTTAGCGGTGAGTCCCAGTTCGGGATTTCACCCTTTTTCTCAAAAAAATATAACGACGATATTATTCGTTGCGAAATGATTTTTCGTACTCGAAATTAGCGACAAATATCATATTTGTCGTTATCATTAGCAACGGTCCACGTAGCGACGCTTATCCATTGCTATTTTTCAAACTTCTAATTAATCGTCGCTAATTTTGGAACTAAAAGATAGCGACGATTAGTTGATATTTTGAAAAATAGCAATGGATAAGCATTGCTACGTGAATCGTTGAAAATGATATAATGACATATATGATATTCATCGCTAATTTCGAGTACGAAAACTCATTTCGCAACGAATAATATCGTAGTTATATATATTTAACTACGATTAATTTAGTGACGGATTCTGTAAAAACCGTCGCTATAGCTCGATTTTGTTGTAGTGTTTGCATCACTCCGACGATTTTTTTCACAAACAATCAGATTTCATTTCATCAAAAGAACAAACAACATCACAATACCAAAGTTCAGATCGAGCCCTTTTTACATGGGCAGGTGGGGTTGAGGAGAAGGCAGAAGCAAGGCGAAGAAAAAATACCCTATGACATTGACATTTAAAACAACCAAAGATTACCATAGAGTGAAAAAAGAAGGTAACATATAACGATGATGTAAATGTCCGCAAAAACGCAAAACACACACAAAATGTAGCAAAAGTGGTCAGATGGTTCATTAGTGATGGCTGGAGTGAGCTGGAGGGGGTGGAGCTGCTACTGCTTTTTGTTTGAGAGTTGTCTTTTGGTGCGCGGACGAGGGATTAAGGATATGACGGGGCCTTGGCTGCATATTATTACTTATATGCAATCAATAATAGTAAATAACAAAAGAAAAATAAGGTTGAAATTAGGTGGATGGATCAAAGTAGGAGTGGTTTACGAGGAGGAAGGCCTCTTTGGCAATTTTTGGTTGAGAGGAGCGAAGTAATCTCGAAAATCATTGCACATGTCTCCTTCCAGATTGATGAATCTGTGATTCATCGCTTATATTCTTTCATTTTGGGTAAAATCCTTGATAAAATACATGTAAAAAATGACTAATTCAATTTAATTAACATTCTAACTGCAATTATTAATATTATATATTTAACACTTATTTCAACCAAAATAAATGAATAAAGAGAAAAGGAAAAATAAAAAGAAAAGAAGGCTGGAGATGTGTAATATATACAGACTGATCCTAACTTCGAGACCAGGTCAATATTGACCGAATCGATAAAAGAAATAAGTAGGGGAAGATAAGGATCATAACATATAAAAATATCAAGAAAATAAAGATAAAAAAATATAAATTGCCCATTTTTTACTATATAAATATTTCACCTAGTTTATTTATCACCAAAACCTTCTCAAATCAAAACACTTCTTTTATACAAAGTTGTTCATAAAAATATATATTATTTTATAAAAATATCAAAAAAATATTTTAGCATAAAAATAAAATAACCGCAATGAACCGAAAAAGCCGCAAAAGCCGACTTCCGTGGTTCATAACTATTTATAAAAACTCCAAAAAGACCAAACTCACTTTTAAAATCCGTTTTCTATATAATACTATTTATTAAAATATTATAAAAATATTTGGATAAAATCGGTGAGCTTCGACTTTTTGGACCCGCTGTCTATATGTACTATATGTATAAATTTTCCCGATTTTCATTAAATAACCGTAAACTCGTTTAACTTAATTCTTTTTCCTAAAATCTTCTAAAATTATATATAAAAATATAAAAATAAAAGTAACTTAAAATACCAATAAAATCTGGAGGCCTGAAGCCGCTACTTTTTTTATCCGGGCCTCATAACTCGGCCGTATGAACTCCGAGCAAACTTGGTCCCTAAAATTGTATTTTTCAATTATCTACAAAATGACATTACTTTCGCTAAAATCGGAGTTAATGCGAAAAATACGGTTTTCGGATCCGTATTGGTATATTGTGCAATAAACCGTAACTTACATTATTATTTAATACATTAATCCTTTATTTTTATTTAAAAATAAATAATATTTCATTTATATATTTATTTATTTAAATTATTTAATTTATTAATATATTAATTTAGTTTAATTAATTTATTATATAGTTAATTATTTAATTAATACTTAATTACCTTATTAACCTTAATTGATTATTATTAACTTATTTACAAAATTAATATATTAATAATAAACTTAATTATCTATTTATTAATAATTTCAATTTGATTATTTAATTTAATTATTTATTTATTTTAATTTATTCATTTATTTCTCTTTCTCCCTTTTCTTTTCTCTCTCTTACTTTACCCTTTCTTCTCATCTTCCTCCTCGTATCCTCTTCTTCCTTCTCCAACCCATCTCCTCCGGCCGCCCAACTCCCTCAACGGCTCGACCGTTTGCTCGGCCGTTAGCCCGGTCGTTGGCTGTTTTCCAACCGCTCGCTAGTGTCATCACAATCGACGGTGGCGGGGCTCATCCTTGCCTATAAATATGACCCACTCCCAGCCATGGATGCCATCCGCCATTTGCGCTACTATTCCACCCAAGCTCCGCGTGCGCGAGAGAGAGAGAGAGAGAGAGAGAGAGTTCCTAGAGGGTGACAGCCTCCGACTTCGTCTCCGTCGAGCGGGAGAGAGAGCGCGCGGCGCGATCAAACGCCGATTTGTAGCCGTGCTCCACCGAGCGTCGAGCCTCCGCGAGCAACCACGACGTGTTGAGGTGAGGACTCCGGTTCTCATCTGAGTTACGTTTCACAGGCGCATCGATTATCACGTCCATCGTATGTTCTCCGCAACTCCATCTTCGACATCACTGCGTCGCGTATTCCAGGTTTCTTCATCTTCTCTTCTCTGTTTCCCTTCTCGATCTCCTTGTCTTTCTCGATTCTCTTCTCGAATATCATATTCCTCTTCCAATCATTCCTTTTGGACTTGAATACGTTTGGAAATCCAAATCGACATTCATCCAGTAGATCCAAATTAACGCTTCTCCACCTTAAATTTGCAATCTATGTCTCTCCCCCGTTTTCTCTTATTTTTGATCAAATCCGAAACCAAAAGTAAACATCATCATCAATCCACTATATCCCCCATCGAATTACCTCCATTTTTTTAGTCTATTTCGCCAAATCTATCTGCCTCTGAACATCTAGACTTGGGAATGAGAATTACTACAGTACATCAGACCCGTTACTGGAGATCGAAATTCATTGCCGAAAAGTGAAACACGGAGATCTGAAATGAAGCATCGGATTCGTGATTATCTGGACAACGAGTCATCCGAAGGACGAGGGAATATCCCCGAACCACCGTCAAAATCAGATCGCGCTTCAACCGACGTACCTGATCTATCGCGCCGAACTCCGCAACTCGTCACCTGTAAACTTCGGATCAGATCTGAAACGAAGCATCAAGAACGGCATTCGTAAATCGCTGGAGATTTCTGATTTCAAAATCGAGGTCTGATATTTGATTCGCATTGCATAGAAGCAATTGGGGGGAAAAGTCCACCTCTTTAGCTCCAGGAACGTGGCAAGGGATATTACTTGGGAAAATAGCGGACGAAACTCCAATAGTTCCACTAATTTCGAATAGGTACCTAGCAGTTGACGGGGCACGTACGTGCCACGTGCTTATTGGGATTGTTTTGCACAGACACCCGATTTGCTGAACAATTACAAGCAGGTCAGTGGCGGAGCCAGCACGTGCAAAACACGTGACAAATATGGTTAATTGCACGAATCCCCTGCAACTTCTGTAAATTTCATGCATGCCCCTATTATTTCCAGAAATTACAAACATACCCCTGTCCTGTGTATAATCCTATACACACCTTATCAAACCAAATTAAAACAATATAAAAATATAATAAAAATACATATAAAATATCCTACTCAATACTATATACATTATTAAATAGTTTTTTTAAAAAATAAAAATACTTTTTAGCATTAAAAAAATATTTAAACACTAAAAAAAACAAACTTTCAAAACACATAAAAAATATAAAAACATCTTTAAACATTCTATAAAAAAAATTAAATTTAGTATATTTCATTATATTTTGCATAATAAACCAAAAAATAAAAATTAAATAATAAAACCAATAAAAAATACAAAATATATAAAAACTTGTAAAATTCATAACTAAATAAAGAAAAATCCCCCTAAAACGCACAATATATCATTTTAAAGATAATTTCGTCTACTTTCTAATAAAAATACAATAAAAGTATTTTCGCATTATTTTAAATCCTAAAAATAAGAAAAACATCACAATATTCAATAAAACTTACATTTTACCTTAAAAATAAATCAAACACCATAAAAATCATAAAAACCCCTTAAAAATTCATGAAAATAGTAAAGTAATATTAAACCATAAAAATAACAAAACAAAAATCAAATAAAAATATAAACCTTTTCTAAAATGATAAAAAATACAAAATACTTAAAATCACAAAAATAATATAAAATTCATTAAAATTCAAATAAAAATCCAGAAAATGCTTAAAAATAAAATAAAAATTAGAAAACCCTTCTACCTTAGTTTGCTTATAGTTTAACCCTAGTTTCTAACAGTTTGCCTCCCTGAGTTCAACACTCCCGTATTTAACCGCTATACACTTAAGTTTAGGAGTATAAATAAAAATAAAAGAAGATTAAGTAAACCTTAATCTTTTCTGACAAAACTCACCTGGTCGATACAACGGCCGCGATATTCTCTCTGTTTCCTTCTTTGCAGGATTCTGAAGAAATTAGATCAGGGGTTTCTGAGTTTTTCACAAATCAACCACCAAAGGGATGTTTGTATGGTAGAAATTTACCAATGGGATGAGGAGTATGTGCGTGAACTGTGCTAATCAAAAAGATCTTCAAGGTTTCCATAATAATCAAAATGTTTAATATGGAAAAAAATGAAGAAAGTGAAGGGGCAACTCAGAAGTAAGTGTGGTATCATTTGCGGATAGGCAAAGAGGGCAAGCATTGACGGTAGGTGTATCGAAGTAAAATGGATGGTCTTGCACTATGAACTTGTTGTGGCTCAAGGACAAAGAAATAGTGAAACTCTTGGGTGGAATGGATTTTTCCGTAATCGATTGTGAAGTTTGGATCCAAGTCCACCATAAGCGAGAAGACTATATACTTAATTTATAAGTCTTGAATTGTGGGTTTTGTTAGGGAAAAGGATTGAGTCAAGGTTATCGAGATGGGGGGCATGATTAAGGACAAAATCACTTAAACTCTGGGTATTTTGATGTGAGGCAGATTGATTCGTAAGGGCTTTAAGCCAGATTTATCTAACGGGGAGGGATGAGTGGGCCTTGGCAAAGGAACATTTCTTCTTATGAGCTAAATTTCAAAGGTCTGGAAATTGGATTGAAAGAGGGAGGTTTTGGTTAATGTTATCAATCCAGAGGAGGGTGTTTTCCCCAGATCCTAAGGATTTGGTAGCCATCTGGCGAAGGCTTAGTGGACCTTTTTGATGGATCTCCATCAGGGGGAGTCTCGTAGTAGTAGTGGTTCGAGGATGGGACATGGACTTTTATTGTGTAGTCGCCTACGGACAACGTGGGTGAAAAGAGAGTATGGATTCTCTTGTGTGTTGATCCAAGATTTTGATAGGAGGGCGACGAACCAATAAATGACCATATTAAAAATTAAACAATATTCATTGTAATACGGTCGCTAAGCAATCTATCATAACCGAGCATATATATTTGTGAAGAGTGGTTCTGTTAAAAAGGCATGGATAAGTCCAGGGTCAAACTCAAAGACATGAACAATTGGTTAATAAAATATGGGTAGTAAATAAGAGATTCAGTGAATTACTATTGTAACCTAGGTTAAATTGCGTAGCCCACAATGCATGCATGTATTTTTATTCTATTTTATATGCAATTTTAAAACTTAATAGTATATCCAATAGGTTCTTAAAACAAAGAAATTTAAATCCAAATCAAGATGTGATAAATCAATCCATACATTCAATCAAGTGTTTGATCCACTTAATAGACACACATGATTCAATTAGGTAAATAATAAATTGATCATGTACAAACAAACCTAGTGAAATTCTACATAGTTAAGTTAAAAAATGATGCAAGTAATCAAATGATTAAATTTAAATGTATTTAATCGAATTTAATTAATCAATAAGATCAAGAATCCTTCTCCGATTTTTAATGCCCTGTAAGTTAATTATTTTCAAAAAAAACAAAATCATGCACATAGAATCAAAGATAATTTGTTGGTTTTAAAATAAAACCAATTTCGCTGAAAATGGATTTATAAATCTCAAGATATTAATGTTCTAACACATGGGTCTTTTTGTAAAGATAATATTGTTGTACTTGTAAGCCTTCGACAACCCATTAATGCAATAAAAGTTTATCATCTACATCTGAAATGAAATGAATGAATGAATGTTAATGCACTTTATTATTAAGGTCCCTTTATACAATTAGGGTTATGTACCATGATCATATCGAATACCATGCAGTTAGGAGGACACAGTTGAATTCAAACATGTGATATTCAATAAAGATCCCTAGTCTGATAAAGAGATGGCAATCATTCTCTAAAGACTGATCTCCAACCGACTTCTTAATGCAACTCCTCTGCATATGAATGGAGATTCATGTGTGTTTGGATAATCAAATCAAGGAGTTGACTTGATGAGGTTGAGATAAACTAGGATCTGAATAGAAATTATCATGAGCAGGAATACATCATTCTACCTGAGACAAATATGCATCTATATGCCTGAGTATACACATTTGTCAGACCAATAGGTTGGCGACCTTGCCAAGGTCCATATATTGGTGCGTTGGTGTGCATATGACGTCATATGATATGTATGATCTCTGGAAGGAATCATATAGGTTCATAGTTGATGGACCAGGAGATAGAGCTCCCTCATGAGATGAATTGGGGTCAAATGAATTCCACGCACCATAACAAAATTGAGCTATAGTGATGCTTTTTTCAAAATCTGTCACTAAATTAACCATTGTTAAATATATAATGACGATATTATTCGCTGCAAAATGAGTTTTAATACTCGAAATTAGAAACAAATATCATATCTGTCGTTATATCATTAGCAACGATCCACGTAGCGACACTTATCTGTTGCTATTTTTCAAAATATCAACTTATCGTCACTATTTTTTAGTTCAAAATTTAGCGACGATTAATTAAAAGTTTGAAAAATAGCAACAGAATTGTGTCGCTATGTGGATCGTTGCTAATGATATAATGATATATATGATAATCGTCACTTATTTCGAGTACAAAAAATCATTTCGCAATGAATAATATCGTCAATTTATATTTAACGATGGCTAATTTAGTAACGGATTTTGAAAAAATCGTCAATATAGCTCTTTTTTGTAGTGATGCATGATCATCTTGCTTATGAAAGAACACACGAATTAGAGATATTAATATATGCTTTTGGAAAGTAGAAGATCAATATTGCCATCCAATTATCAAATGAGAAATCGATATATTCTGGAGAAGATAGTCAAATTAGGGTTTGAACTTCGGATTTATCAAAGCATTCCGATATGAAGGATGAATAAGTATTAAGAATACTCAAGGTTACATCTTTTGTAATGGATCATCTATCATGATACTTCCATTCCGAGGAGTGATGAAACAGGATGGATTTTGTTGACTCCATTTAGCTAGATGATTTGTGATTTAATTGGATAATATTACAATTCATTTAAATCCAATTCCAATTTCAATGTCCAAATGTTGGAAATAAAAATGGTCATGCAAATGGAAATATACAAGCTCCTTGAGCTCATTTCATGGTTCCAAATGATTGGACTATGATTAGAAATGGTCAAGGAAGCTGGATTTAGCCCACCAGCTTTTCTCCAACTCATGGAGAGTCTGTGATGTGTTTTGTTGAGCTCACTGAGAATGTATTGTGTTATCGCTCGAGCTCAACATTCGTAGGTGACAGATTTTTTGCAAAAATGGTGACTGAAAAACAGTAGCCAAAAAATCAATATTTTCTTGCTAAGTCTTTGGTTGAAATTGAAGTTTGCGATTACTTTTAACATTCTAATCTTCTCCCATTTGTCACCAACAATTGGTGCATCTTTTGAGTATGATTCAAGATCTTATAGAACTTATATATATATATATATCCCAAACATCCATCTAAAATAGGAGAGAATAATATCAACTTTGAAAGCCACCGAATCATTTGAATCGTTAAAACTATCACAAGATTATGTACACGGTAATCAGGATAATTCAGTTGATAGTTCATTGAACTTGGATGCAATCCAATCCTCTAAACTAAGGCTCTGATATCAATTTAAGGAAGTAAATAAAAATATTTACTACAAATAATGGAAATGCGGAATATTTAGCAAATATTTTATCAAAATAATCTTAATTAATTATATGAACTAGAAAATGTAGCACAAAATTTTGTGCATTCAGAAGTTAGAAATTCTAAGGAAATATTTCCAAAATAATTTATGATATTCACAATGAATAAAAAATATTGATCAGGGTTACCTCTTAAAGCGTGAGTTTCTAAATGAAGAAACCCCTCGAATCATGTCTGATATGTAGAAGTCTCTCTCGTGGGCGTAGAGTTGAATCGCATTGCTTCCCACGAACTGGGACGTCGACCCAAGAAACAAGAAGAGGTGTATAGTGATGTATACTCTCAATACTCTTCTATATCTCAATGGACACAAAATTAATATAGGCTATTGCTCTCCAAAATTGTGTTGCAAAAGAGAGGGCCTTGCTCTCCTTTTATACTTACACCACATGTCCAACATGTGTGTTGTAGTCCCTTGGATTTTAAATCAAGTCCTTAGAGAAAGTCCTAATTCAATAAGGATTGTCTTTTTTATCTCCAATTAATATTAAATAATTAACAATAAATAAGTGTCAACTTAGCTTAACTAAATTAATTAAGGTTTTTACCTTTTTTATTAATTAATTAATTAACTTGATTATACCATTATCAAAATTGAAGGAATTATGGAATCAATCCTCAAAGCTTATGAATGATATCCATGAGCTCGTAATCAAATGTAAATCTATCTTACATCTACAAAATTAATGTGAATTAAGTTCACACATTTTCATGCCTTGAAAATATTATGTAAATGATATTTACATAAATATTTATATGAATCATATTCATATAGATATTAATTATTGTGAATCACTATTCACATTAATTAATGTCATAGATTTGTGGATCTTATTCACAAAATTATCCTTATGCAATAATAACTATTATTATTAAAATATTGACATCAATGCTTATGCAATAATATGCTTGTACATTTACAACATGTACAAGCATATTCCATATTACAACATATATCCCAAAATGTGTTACAAAAGAGATAACATTTACATCATTATCTGGACAAAAACTGAGACAAAGTAATTCATACCGACGGGTATAAACTCGGTCTCCAGGAAGCATGTGTAGCTACTGAGCTGCAGGCTGTTTGCCTGCCACACATATTAGGAAAGAAAAGGCGTCAGCGGTTGCTGGTACCTCCCAAAAACTTATATAAAATAACGGACATTTATTATTTACAAAAGAAACAAGCAGAAAGGCGAGAGCAACTCAAATTAAGATTTAATTCTACTTGCAAATGAAAACGGTTTTTCAGGTTACTTGTAAGCATCTCAAATGTTGTCCCATAACCTGGCATTTCCCACATGTGACATATGTATAACTAGTTGCGTATTCATGAGTGTATGAGTGTAAGCACATATATCATTTTCTTTAGAAATCCCGTTGGTAAGTGAAATGGAAAAGTTAAGATTAGAAAGATCTATTAATTTAATTAAATTCTTGGGTAGAGAGAGAATAGTCTTTTGATCGTAACTTCTCAAATTCTTAACTTCAATGATTCAGATATAACTCTAGGTAATTTAGATATAGATATGAATGATCTAGATATATAATCGCCAAGTCTGTTGGCGAAGTAACTCAAGCGGTGAAGAAGCCTGCAAATGGCTCTTCCGTCTCGCCCTCTAATTGGAAGTGCGGTCCAATAGAGGGATAGGTCTATTCTCCAACTACGCCACTGAGACGGGTGAGAGAGACTCCCTAGAAAAGTCGCTCTAGAGAAAACACAGCCCGACTAGTACGGGCAACCGAGCTCGTACGTAAAGCTGAAAAACCAGGATCCCCGCCTGGGCATCCTAAAACAGGGTCAGCGGAACTGGTCTAAAGTCTGGATCCCAACGAGGGCGTAAAAACACTGCGAGCTCGCGTAAAACCGAAAAGGGACTGGGATCCTAGACCCGCGCACTTGGCGGCCGCTGCCCGAACTGGGCTTCCTTTCCTCCGCCCAGTTGAGGGTCACCGCGCCCTCGCACGGTCATGTGTAAAGGTCAACATGACCGGCACTTCAAATATAATTTATTTACTATTATCATCAATGCTCATCAAACCATATATATGTGTCAACAATTCATTAATAGGCTAGAAATATATTTGTGAAAGGATGATCTAAAGAATAGAAATGATTTCAAGTTTGGTCTTTGTAAGTTGTTTCCATTGGTTGGTGGCATGATGTTTGGTTCATAAGAATACATCATTTTTGCTTGAATGGACAAGATATTTATAGTCTAGTTGGAATTTTGATCAAATGTTGTGGAACATATAACAAGTCCAATCTATTCACCTAAAATTCAGACCATATCACTTTTCTACTTATAATACTAAGGAAGAAGTGGTTCTCCATTCTTCAGTGCATGATTATTAAAGTTATGAGTCTACACGAAAATACAGATCCCAAATATTAGCAGGCATGAAATTGCTCTATAAAGCATTTGCAGGTGATATAAATGTATATATCTTTACATATTTCAGCAATTTATCTCCACAATTCGTTGATGTCATGATTTCTTCATAGCATTTTCAGTATACTCAGGTGATTTGCACTTAACATTTCATGGTCAGGAAATACTCATTTCTAATGTAAGTATAGACTTTGATACTATGAAACAGAAGTGTATAAGTTGATCATAAGCATGTAGACGTGGTCATAAACAAATCAGAGTGGGTATAGAAACATTAGAGATAGGTTGATCAGCATGGATTAATAAGAACTTATTTCATCGATCGTGTAAAGAACCAATAGAGAATACTTGCTATTGGATGCACAAAGTTGTAATAATTATGTAATTTCATACATTCTTCCTTGCATTTATTATATTTTTGTAGAATTAAGATTTACTGGAAACTTCAGACTTTGACAATATCAATACCAATATTTTGAATGAAGAAACCCTACTCAAATCTCTAAATTAATCAACAGGGAAAAACAAAATTTAAAAGATGAATTATTATAAATTTCCAATGAAGAGAGAGAGAGATGATTAATGGCATTTTGGAGGGTAGAATGAGACCACACATATCAGACTGCAGTGCTCTTCTTCTTATAAGGAAATTTTGAATTTAGCCAAACACTGTAACCACCATTGCAAGTCAGAACATCTCAATCCAACACCACGTTCTCTCTCCAAATAACATATCTGAGCTTTAAATTTTCCCCTTCCTATAATTTATGAGATGAGAAACACTCTATAAAATTAACTTATTATATATATACATTAAAATCTGGAGTTACAGTATACAACGTATATATATATAGCAAGGAGTTAAAAAAAATCTGTATTGATGTACAGGAGAATTTGTTTCAGATCTAAAAGTACTAGGTCAATAAGATAATATGAATATCCAGAATCCAAAACATATTCCCAAAGAATGTGTAGAGACTCTATTCCCATATGATTTTGAATGTATAGAAAACACATGTATGGCAGCAAGGATGGCTGGGGATGGTACCTTTGATCTTCAATATCTTGAAGATCCAATTGCATGCAATATTAGCACTGAATTTTGGGTGTTATCAGCAGCTATTGGCTGCAAATGTGACTTTCCAGCAACAATATTAGCAACAATAGTTGCTGATTTCAGAACTTGGAGATGGAGGGAGATTCTGAAAATAAGGGGAAGGGTAGTAATTTTGCATGGAAAAAAAAATTTGCAATTGGAAGGGGGTTGTAGAAGAGCAATACCTCCAGCATGGCTTCTTTGTTTGAAGAGAAAAGCAAGGAGAAGGGCTGGAGATGCAGCTCCAGTGGACGGAAATTTCAGAAATGGTCTCCTTCGTTGGGCAAGAGAGAAAGAGGAGATTGGGCGTTGGGTTATATAGACAAGAGAGACTTTGATGTGTTGCCAAGTGGAGAGGCATTAATTGCCAAGTGTTTTTTTTTCCCATTTTTTTTTCCACCGAGTACAGCCTGCTGTTATGGGCTGTTACTGTAGCTGCTATTTTTTTTTTTTACACCAAAAATTTCTTTTATTCGGCATACACAAAAGTCGACCGTATATGCACCTCGAGTGTCGGATTTCGGCGCGAAATATCTCGATTTGATCGTCTTTCAACGACGATCAAAATGAGTATAAGGTTGATATACTTTCGGTCGAGTTTCGAATACCCGAAATTTTCGGATACGGTTTTTGTTTGAGATCAAATTTTGTGATTTAAAATTATCAAACGACCTCCGATTGACGAACGGTCGATTCCGTTGGTCTTGTGTCGTCGAACTGGATCTAATGACGGTCTCGGTTCGTTTCGCGGTTTCCGAATTTGCGTCGCGGCTTTTCGCGGCACGCATTACGAAAACGACCGATTTTTGATCGATTTCACCCGAACGACTTTTGATTCATTATCAATTGGTCGTTTTAGGTTGGTTTGTATTGACCGACAATGGTTTTTGGTTCGTTAGACCCAAAATCGGACGACTTCGGGTTTGATTGGAAACCGGATGCTACAAATATAAAAACCTCAAAGGGAGTCTCGTCCTCGAGACTCGAGTTAAGGCTATTAGGTGACTTGTTTGAATTTCATATGTCCATAAAAACCTCAAAGGGTTTTGAACCCATAAAAAACCTCAAAGGGAAAACAAGCCATATATTTATAATGTGTCTAATTACAAAAGCTTGTTTTGACGATTACATCAAAATAGCTGCGGGTATCGTGCCCGCATGTCGGCTTCAGTCTCCCATGTCGCTTCCTTGACGCCGTGTCGGTGCCACAAAACCTTGACCAATGAAATCTCTTTGCTGCGAAGCTTCTTCACAGCACGGTCAAGTATCTGGACAGGCTTCTCCTCATAGGTCAGATCCGGCTCTACATCGAGATTCTCGTAACTGATAATGTGGCGAGGGTCATGGACATACTTCCTCAGATTGGATATGTGGAAAACATCATGAATAGCTGAAAGATGTGGAGGAAGGGCTACTCGGTATGCAACTTTCCCTACACGAGCAAGAATCTCGAACGGTCCAACATATCGCGGCGCCATAGATCAGATCGTTTGATAATTAACATGGTGACCAATTGAATGGTCAAGGCCGAGCACAGGAGATCACCAGGATTATTGCAGTCTCTCCCCATTCCCGAGTGGAAGTGGGAGAGCATTTCTATGGATTTTTTTCACAGGTCTGCCAAAGACGCCAGGAGGCCATGATTCTATTTGGGTCGTTGTTGATAGGTTGACCAAGTCAACCCATTTCATACCCGTCAACACAACTTACACTCTACCCAGATTAGCCAAGCTTTATGTGCAGAATGTCATTAGAATTCATGGTATACCACGAGAGGTGGTGTCTGACAAGGATTCAAGAATTGCATCTCATTATTGGCATCAGTTAATGTCAGCACTACAGACAGAGCTGAAGATGAGTTCTGCATACCATCCTCAGACAGATGGGCAGAGTGAGCGCACCATTCAGACGCTTGAGGACCTACTTCGCGCATGCACTTTGAAGTAGAAAAGGTCCTGGAAGGACCATCTGCCATTAGCAGAATTCACGTATAACAACCGCTATCATTCCAATATCGGCATGGTACCATTCGAAGTCCTATACGGGCAGAGATGTCTTACACCTCTCAGTTGGCGGGAGGTAGGTGACCATGCTCTCTACTCCGTAGATCTCTTGGAGGAGACTGCGAGAGCTATTGATCTCGTAAGACGAAGGCTTCTGAGGGCGCAAAGCCATCAACAAAGCTATGCAGACCGTCGAAGAAGAGATTTCGAGTTCCAAGTAATCCAATCTTTCCTCTTCATCCATTCAATTATAACATATGTATGGCATTTAGATAATCATATACTAATGACATCCCTGTAAATTACAGGTGGGAGATTGGGTGTTCTTCGTGTATCTCCCATGAAGGGAGTGTAGAGATTCGGTGTTCGTGGCAAGTTGGCGCCATGATATGTTGGACCATTTGAGATTCTTGTTCGAGCTGGGAAAGTGGCCTACCGAGTAGCCCTTCCTCCACATCTTTCAGCTATCCACAACGTATTCCATATATCCAATTTGAAAAAGTATGTGCACGACCCTCGGCACATCATCAGTTACGAGAATCTTGACATAGAGCCTAACTTAACGTACGAGGAGAGGCCAGTACAGATACTTGACCGTGATGTGAAGAAGCTTCGCAGTAAGGAGATTCCATTGGTCAACGTGTTGTGGCATCGACACGACGTCGAAGAGGCGACGTGGGAGACCGAAGCCGACATGCGGGCACGATACCCGCAACTTTTCTGAAGTAATCATCGAAACAAGCCTTCGTAATTAGATATATGTTACAATATATGGCTTGATTTCTCTTTGAGGTTTTTATGGGTTCAAAACCCTTTGAGGTTTTTATGGACATATGAAATTCAAACAAGATACCTAATAGCCTTGACTCGAGTCTCGAGGACGAGACTCCCTTTGAGGTTTTTATATTTGTAACATCCGGTTTCCAATCAAACCCGAAGTCGTCCGATTTTGGGTCTAATGAACCCAAAAACATTGTCGGTCAATACTAAACAACCTAAAACGACCAATTAGTAGTAAATCAAAAGTCGTTCGGACGAAATTGACCAAAAATCGGTCCCTTCGTAGCGCGCGCCGTGAAAAGCCGCGACGCAAATTCGGAAACCGCGAAACGAACCGAGACCGTCATTAGGTCCGATTCAATGACACGAGACCAACGGAATCGACCGTTCGTCAATCGGAGGTCATATGATATTTTAAATTACAAAAATTTAGTCTTAGACAAAAGCCGTATCCGAAAATTTCGGGTATTCGAAACTCGACCGAAAGTATATCAACATTATACTCAAATTGACCGTCATTTTGAGACGGTCAAAACGAGATATTATGCGTTAAAATCCGAGACCCGAGGCGCACATACGGTCAACTTTAAGTTGACAGAGTTTTGACAAAAAAAATAGAACAAAATAAAAATATAAATATTTAATAAATTCTGAACCAGCGCACAGACAGTGCCGTTGGAAAAAAAAATTCTACTGTAGCAGACTGGTACAGCCATACCAAGTGGCTGCTCAATCAATTTCCACTTGGCCTCTTGTTCCCCCACTTGGCAACATATTAATCCTTTCTCTTGCCTATATATAAACCACCCCAATCTTCTCATATACTCCATTTTCACCAACGAGGGCGCTTCGGCCTTTATTTCCAGCCCACATCTGCTCCACCTAAAACTCCAAGTCTGATTATCCTTGAAGCCCTGCAGATTGAACAAGCTACGGTGGTCCTCTTCTTCAGCCACAACTGAAGCTACACCATTTGCTAATGCTGCTCCTCACCCTTGATTAAGCTTGGAGCTGCATACATACAATATATCCCCAAATTTGGAGGTCAATAGGTACAACTCTCTTTGCTCTTATCGTTTTCTCTAAAACCTCCAAACCATTTTCAGCCAATATTCTCTCCTCTAAAATTCCAGCTGGGGACGATGGGGTTGCTGCTACTGCCCTTTTGATTTCTGAAGTTGCTGCATGCAATTAGAGGCCTGGGGTTGCTTACATTCATCTACTACTACTGCAGAATTTGGGGAATTTCTGCATGCAAGAATCCTCTCCAAAATTTGGAGAATTCGGTACATCTCCATACCCATCCTCCTTGCTGCCATACGTGCATATTACATTGATTCTTGTAAAATCCTTAGCCCCTATTTTGCTACCATGCATGCTATTTTCATATCCTTGATGCCTTGAATGAATAAAATGTTGGAAGTAGTGGTTTAATTATCAACTTTTTTGTAAACTGTTGTTATAAAAAATTATATTACAGAAGTTAAATATTGATTCTTACTGTAATCTGAAATCTACTGCTATAATATATATACAGTAAATTTGGTTTCAGAAACTAACTATTTAATATCATTTTATGAATAAAATGCAGCAGCAAAGCACTGGTCTTCAATCTTCTCATCACTCATGTGATCCACTTAATAAATAATCCATAACTCAGTATTGGTATTTGACTCAGTCAGGGATATTTCCGTGGATCATACGTCCATTTCTCTTTTAATACGTACAACCTGTAATCTGTTGTGTAAATTATATATATAGCATTCCAGAAAAATAAGAGGACTCTGGAATGTTGGCAATAACATGAAAACAAATAAGCCGTAAACCCCATACCCTCAGTTCTTGCTGCCATGCATGAATTCCTAACTATTTTGACCCCCAAATTCATGCATGCAATATGATAGGTCTAGTGTAGGATACTTAGGATTTTATAGCTTGAAACTTGGAAGGATATTACAAACTATAATAATTGTGATGTGATTGAATTGATCTTTTGATTCCCTGATTTCAGTACAAAAATAAAAATAAGCAAGTGAGTAATTTATTCCAGTACAGGGCAATAAGATTTTAAGGCAGATCATCCCATGACATTTAAGGGTTTCCTTCTTATATGCTTAGCCTTTATGACTGCAATTTAGATTATTCATAGGAGACTTTTGACATATGACACCATAATGTGTGCTAAAAGATCACCATATTGAAGAATCTCGTGCATCCACAAGTGGCACGATAAACATTGTTGCACCATTAAAGAGATCATTGTCCAAAATATTTTAAAAAGTTTGTCTGAGACTAAAAATCACGAATTCTGATCATGAGTTAGCATACACTATAGCCACCTCAATTAACACCCAAAGAAGAGGTGGCATAATCCTTTTGGTCCAAGATTTTTGGCCATACATAAAATAAGTAATATTTTCACCATGCATCCATCGAGTTATAAGTCGGTGATCAAGAGGAATTATTGGGAATCAAGTGAAAATATTGAGAAATTTGACAGAAACAAACGACAAGATAAGAAACAATCATCATCAACCCCAAGATCTATCGACTTGATCTCTAGAAAGATTAGATAGTCAAGCCAGTGAAAATATTAAGAATCGGTGCTGATTGATAAATATGCCGATCATGGTAACTCTTACACCTGATCGTGCGAGGGCGCGGTGACCCTCAACTGGGCGGAAGAAAGGAAGCTCAGTTAGGGCAGCGGCCGCCAAGTGCGCGGGTCTAGGATCCCAATCCCTTTTCGGTTTTTACGTGAGCTCACAGTGTTTTTACGCCTCGTTGGGATCCCGACTTTAGACCAGTTCCGCTGACCCTGTTTTAGGATGCCCAGACGGGGGATCCTGGTTTTTCAGATTTACGTGCGAGCTCGGTTGCCCGTTACCGGTCGGGCTGTTTTTCTAGAGTGACTTTTCCGGGAAGTCCCTCTCACCTGTCTCAGTGGCGTAGTTTGGGAGTGTAGACCTATCCCTCTATTGGACCGTCCTTCCAATTAGAGGGCGAGACGGAAGAGCCATTTGTAGGCTTCTTCACCGCTTGAGTTTTTCTTCGCCAACAGACTTGGCGATGTTACATCTAGATCATCCATGTCTACATCATCTAGAGTTACATTTAGGTTGTTGCACAGAGGTTTGAAGGGATTGATGTTACATCCAGATCACCTATATCTACATCTAAAACATCGAGAGTTACATCCGAAAGATTACAGTTAAAGTTTGGAGGAAATAATAATTAAGTTGATTGGAGGTGACTTTAATCTAATGTGAAATCCCTATAAGTTAGTGGACGTGTTGGGAACTTAGTTAGGATGCATTATACAACACCGCATGCCTACGGAGGCACCCCAACCCTAAGGTACCTTTAAATACCTTAGAGTCATAGTGTGAGGTGACACACAGACCAAGACCACAGACTATCCACTAACTTAAAAGGAGAAATTAACACTAAGGATCAAATCCATCATCGTCATATCCGTCCTATATCGAAAACCATGATATAATATCAATGACAAGAAATTAGCAATTTCATGTGCCATTAAGTTCCAAGACATGATCTCCAAGACCTAGAATCATGACCTTTATCTACATCATCTGGAGTTATATCTGAAATAATTGAAGTTAATAATTACAGGACTTACTAGACTTAGGAATTAAAAATATAAATATATCTTCTCATCCCAAACTTTCCATCATCACTCATAAATATGATCTCTGGGTACTATGGGAATAAATTATACACTCAGTTACAAGAGAAATATACTCATGTGGGAAATGTTGGGATAATGGATGATCATAAGAGGTGCTTACTAAAAATTTGGAAACCTTTTACATTTGCAAGTAGAAAGAAATTTTAAATTTGAGTTGCTCATGCCTCTCTACTTGCTTTCTTTTGTAAATAATAAAAGCCTGTTATTTTTATATAAGTTTTTGGGAGGTACCAGCGACCGCTGACGCCTTTTCTTCCCTGCACGCTTGGCAGGAAAACAGCCTGCAGTTCTGCAGCTATACATGGATTCAGAAGATAAATTTTATACCCAACGGTATGGTTTATTTTGTGCCAGTTTTTGTTCAATTTATAATGTATTATGTTTCTTTCTCTTCAGTCAGATTTTGGGATATAATGTATGTACTGTCAGACTTTGTACATGTAAAATATATGGAAGTTAATGAAATGAAATAAGATTTTGGTGACCATTGTTCTATGTGGTTGTAGTTATAAATGTTGATTGTGAATGTCAGATGAAATTGTTTCATTCGCGAAAAATTTCCCCGTACTTTCAGTTACTTAATGCGATAGAAATGAATGTTGTAATGCAAAATGTGTGATTAACGGGTACCCGGATCCTAGGGGGTATTGACGCAGAAGGGAGTTCCATTCATTTGGGACGATTCATGTGAGCATGCCTTCCAGACACTGAAGGAGAGGTTGACCACAGCGCCTATTCTTGCTCTTCCTTCAGGCACTCAGGACTATGCAGTCTACACGGATGCATCTGGAGAAGGTCTAGGAGCAGTGTTGATGCAGAGAGGACAGGTGATTGCTTACGCATCACGACAGTTGAGACCGCACGAGCGGAACTACCCCACACATGACTTGGAGTTGGCGGCAGTTGTCTTCGCCTTGAAGATCTGGCGCCACTATCTATATGGGGTGAACTTCGAGATTTTCACAGACCACAAGAGTCTAAAGTACATCTTTGATCAGAAGGAGCTGAACATGAGGCAGCGTAGATGGCTCGAGCTGCTAAAGGATTATGATTGCACGATCTCTTACCATCCCGGTAAGGGAAACGTGGTAGCTGATGCACTTAGCAGGAGAGTGCATGCTGATGGTACGGCGAACTGGCTATACACGTGGGATACGCTTGCAGCTTTGACCGATTGGCATCCTCAGGAGAGCACATCCATTTCTATCGCCGTGCCTCCACGATACAGCAGTCTTTGGGATCGTATTGTTGAGGGCCAGAAGACCGATCCTTGGATTCATGATAGATACATGCGCGCCATCAAGGATGAGTTTGACGACTTTGTTGTGATGGAGTCTATTTTATGGAAGGCAGGACGGGTCGTTGTACCCCATGACGAGCAGCTTCGCAGAGACATTTTGGACGAGGCACACAGTTCACGGTTATCTATCCATCCAGGCAGTAAGAAGATGTACCGTGATCTGCGTCGACATTTCTGGTGGGATGGGATGAAGCGCGATGTGGCCCTATATGTTAGCAGATGCATGACCTGTCAGATGGTCAAGGCTGAGCACAGGAGACCGCCAGGATTACTGCAGTCTCTCCCTATTCCCGAGTGGAAATGGGAGAGCATTTCTATGGATTTTGTCACAGGATTGCCGAAGACGCCAGGTGGCCATGATTCCATATGGGTCGTTGTTGATAGGTTGACCAAGTCAGCCCACTTCATACCTGTCCACACGACTTATACTCCATCCAGATTAGCCAAGCTCTATGTGTAGAACATTATCAGGCTACATGGTATACCACGAGAGGTGGTGTCTGACAGGGATTCGAGATTTACATCTCATTATTGGCATCAGTTCATGTCAGCACTACAGACAGAGCTGAAGATGAGTTCTGCTTATCATCCGCAGACAGACGGGCAGAGTGAGCGCACCATTCAGACACTTGAGGATCTACTTCGCGCATGCACTTTGGAGTGGAAAGGGTCCTGGAAGGACCATTTGCCTTTGGTGGAATTCACGTACAACAACAGCTATCACTCCAGTATTGGCATGGCACCATTCGAGGCCCTATACGGGCGGAGATGCCTCACACCTCTTAGTTGGCGTGAGGTAGGTGATCATGCTTTATATTCCGTGGATCTCTTGGAGGAGACTGCGAGAGCTGTTGATCTTGTGAGGCGGAGGCTTCTGACGGCACAAAGCCGCCAGAAGAGCTATGCGGATCGTCGGAGGAGAGACTTAGAGTTCCAGGTAATCTAATTATTTCTTCTTCTTCTATGACATATATAAATATGTCCAAATTACTCTCATATTAATGACACTCCTATCGATTATAGGTTGGAGAGTGGGTATTTTTGCGAGTATCTCCCATGAAGGGAGTGCAGAGATTCGGTGTTCGTGGCAAATTGGCGCCACGATATGTTGGACCGTTCGAGATTCTTGCTCGTGTAGGGAAAGTTGCATACCGAGTAGCCCTTCCTCCACATCTTTCAGCTATTCATGATGTTTTCCACATATCCAATCTGAGGAAGTATGTCCATGACCCTCGCCACATTATCAGTTACGAGAATCTTGATATAGAGCCGGATCTGACCTATGAGGAGAAGCCTGTCCAGATACTTGACCGTGCCGTGAAGAAACTTCGCAGCAAAGAGATTTCATTGGTCAAGATTTTGTGGCACCGACACGGCGTCAAGGAAGCAACATGGGAGACTGAAGCCGACATGCGGGCACGATATCCGCAGCTATTTTGATGTAATCGTCAAAACAAGCTTTTGTAATTTGACACATTATAAATATATGGCTTGTTTCCCTTTGAGGTTTTTATGGGTTCAAAACCCTTTGAGATTTTTATGGACATATGAAATTCAAACAAGTCACCGAATAGCCTTAACTCGAGTCTCGAGGACAAGACTCCCTTTGAGGTTTTTATAATTGTAACATCCGGTTTCCAATCAAACCCGAAGTCGTCCGATTTTGGGTCTAATGAACCCAAAAACGTTGTTGGTCAATGCCAAACAACCTAAAACGATCAATTTATTATGAATCAAAAGTCGTTCGGGCGAAATTGACCGAAAATCGGTCGTTTCGTAAAGCGCGCCGCGAAAAAGCCGCGACGGAAATTCAGAAACCGCGAAATGAACCGAGACCACCATTAGATCCGATTCGACGATACAAGACCAACGGAATTGACCGTTCGTCAATCGGAGGTTGTTTGATAATTGTAAATAGTAAAATTTAACCTTAAACAAAATCCGTATCCGAAAATTCCGAGTATTTAAAACTCGACCGAAAGTATATGAATATTATACTCATATTGATCATCGTTCAACGACGATCAAAACGAGATATTTAGCGTCAAAAACGGAAGCTCGAGGTGCGCATACGGTCTATTTTTAAGTAATTCAAATATGGAGAATTTTGTAAAAAAAAAAAGAATGGATTTTTTTCTCTCAAATTGACAGCTGCTACAGGAGACTGCCTGCTCAGCCACTTGGGTTTTCTTTTACCATTTGGCATGCAATCCCCCTTCCACATGTCAACCCTAACTCCCCCTCTCTTCTATATATATAGCCCCAAAGCCCCTTCGTTTCTACTTAAAATTTCCCCAATTTCCCTCTTTAAACTTCACCGAGGAAACTCTTACCCTCGTCTACGGCTACAGTCCAGCAACTGCTAGAGAGGCTCCAACCCATCCTCTTGCAGCTGCGCTCTTAGAAAAGCTCCAACTTTTCCTCTTACAGCTGCTATTGTTAGAGGAACTCCAGTCTTCCCCTTCGAGTTGATGTACAGCATCAATAAAGTTGCTGCATGCCCTTCAACACGCTTCTTGATCTCAAATTTTGTGAAATCTTGAGAGGTACCTCCTCAATCCTTTGCTGCCATGCATATGGGTTACACAAAAAAAAAATTTTCCTGTATTTTCACAACTTGTGCGATATAATTGTGAAGGATATCTTGCGAATTGCGCGTAAACGGGTACCCGGATCCTGAGGGGTTCACAGTTTGGTATCAGAGCAGTGGTACCCCGATACGCACATTCGCGGTATTACAATTCCGATCGCATTAAGATCTCGAATAGCGACAGCCTACCGACTTGTCGTGAGTTCGAGAAGGGAAATATGACATTCATATTCAATAACCACATATGTCACCAATTTCATTAATTTTCATAGTATATCCCAAGAAGAGAAAAAGCATTTTCGGGTAGTGCTCGCTCAGCTCTATCGACTATATTAGGAGGAGCACTTGCCGGACGTGTCACAGATTCTGCTCGACCATCTGGGTCGCAGCGAGCAGACACGACCACCCCATCTACTCGACCAGTCAGATGTTACCGATGTCAGGAATGGGGACATTACCGATCAGTGTCTTGCTACGAGGTCACTTGCTTCGTTAGGTAGAGTCTCAGAGACTCTCTCTTCTCCATATCACATCCGAGGGCGCGGTGACCCTCAACTGGGCGGAGGAAAGGAAGCTCAGTTTGGGCAGCGGCCGCCAAGTGCGCGGGTCTAGGATCCCAGTCCCTTTTCGGTTTTACGCGAGCTCGCAGTGTTTTTACGCCTCGTTGGGATCCAGACTTTAGACCAGTTCCGCTGACCCTGTTTTAGGATGCCCAGGCGGGGGATCCTGGTTTTTCAGCTTTACGTACGAGCTCGGTTGCCCGTACTAGTCGGGCTGTTTTTCTAGAGCGACTTTTCTAGGGAGTCTCTCTCACCCGTCTCAGTGGCGTAGTTGGGGAATAGACCTATCCCTCTATTGGACCGCACTTCCGATTAGAGGGCGAGACGGAAGAGCCATTTGCAGGCTTCTTCACCGCTTGAGTTACTTCGCCAACAGACTTGGCGATTATATATCTAGATCATTCATCGAAATTATCTGAAGTTATATCTGAATCATTGAAGTTAAGAATTGGAGAATTAGGATCAAAAGACCATTCTCTCTACCCAAGAATTTAAATAAATTAATAGATCTCTACAATCTCAACTATTCCATTTTTTTCACTAACCAACATGATCTCTAAGGAAAATGATATATGCATTCCCCCTCACACACTCATGATTACGCAACTGCTATCGAAATAATGTTACATATGGGAAATGCCGGGTTCAGGGGAAAGTCATTAGAAATGCATTACGAACATTTGAGATGCTTACAAGTAACCTGAAAAACCGTTTTCATTTGCAAGTAGAATTAAATCTTAATTTGAGTTGCTCTCGCCTTTCTTCTTGTTTCTTTTGTAAATAATAAATGCCCGTTATTTTATATAAGTTTTTGGGAGGTACCAGCAACCGCTGACGCCTTTTCTTCCTATTGTGTGTGGCAGGCAAACAGCCTGCAGTTTAGTAGCCGCTCAGTATATACATGCTTCCAGGAGATATAGTGTACACCCGACGGTATGATTTACTTTGTCTTAGTTTTGTTCAGATGATGATGTAAATGCTATCTCTTTTGTCACATTTTGGGATATATGTTGTAACATGGAATATGCTTGTGACAACTACCAATCCGCAACTTCCGTTGCAATCTCTTTTGGACTATCTTCTTTACTCGCATGCATCCATTATGCGAGAACCCTTTCAAATTTTAAACTGCGTCCGGACGGTGATGCAGCGGAACTAGCTTAATTACTCGCATGCGTTCCTCATGCGAGAACCCTTGCAAAATTTGAACTACATCCAGACTGCGATGTAGCGGCACTTGCCAATTTTTCATTGCATTCGGGCGATGTAACGCATCACGGGTAGGGAACGCCCCAACGAAATCTGTATGTTTGTTTAAATCCATGCTGAAAATATCCAACTATCATGGGACAACTTCCTAAATAGTATATTATTTAAAAAATTAATAGTTAGGAAGTTGTCTCCGACGGTTTTACGCTAGTTGTCGGCTACCTAACGCAACCCTCCTCATTTACCCGGGCTTAGGACCGACCATGGCTGAGTTTTAATTTCCTGAAATTGAGAATAAACATATGGCAAGATAAAGCATGGAAGATGGGGTTGATCGCCGGCGGCTTGTATAATTAGAGATGGTGGCATTGATGTTGAGGGATTAAGGTTTCTGGAATCTTGTGATGGATTTATATCGTGTCTAATGCACAGATTGCTCCTAAGATAGGAGATTCGATAATGCCACGTAAATCAGGGTTTCACCCGAAACCCGAGATTTTTTCAATCTTCAAAACATAGAAATAGATGATGTAGAAATAAATGAAGGTGTGATCTTTAAAATCGTGCATAAGTAGGGTTTGTAATGATGCAGCCCATCAGATTGGCATTGACGACAGATGCGCATAATTTAGGATTTCAAAAACCATAAAACTCTTCTCGAATATCAAACATGAATAATAAAAATCAAAACAAATCATCAAGAATAAACCAAGAACATGCATGCTCTGATGCCTTGAAGAAGATGTCAATGCGGAAGCGTAATTAAAGATAAAGATATAAAGAACACCGGGATTTTACATGGAACCCTATTCCATAAGGAGCGGCATGAACTCATGAGAGAATCGCCCCAACGGGATGATATTATATTAATCTTTCTGTCTAAATGTAGGTGGTATGGGGCTTCTTACAAAGCCCTACCAGTAAAATCAAGTCCCACTAATAGATGATGTGGGACTAAACTTATAGATGTGATAATTGGACCCTAGAGTGATCTAATTACCCATCTATGGATGCATACTCTATCAAAAATAATGCAGCCAAAAATTCTCAATGGGAGTGGAAAGGTGTCTAATTCGGATATAAGAGAGAGAAAGGAGTTGATCCTTTTATGACAGAAGATGGGACACTATTGATGAGATAACTGGCAGTGAGAATGGCATCCCTCAATAGGTCATGGGAACCTTCATGTGAGTTAGCAATGAATGGGCAATGTCTCAACGGTGGTGAAATTTCCTTTTCGCTACCCCATTTTGCTGAGAGGTATATGGACAAGATGTCTAATGAAGAGTTCCCTAGAAAGCAAAGAAAGACACCAAGTCTTGTTGGGTAAATTCAAGAGCGTTGCCAGTCTGTATAATATGAATACAAACAGAGAAAGATGTTTTAATAAAATGAAACAAAGATGTTTTAATAAAATGAAACGACTTGACAATTTTGTTAATATTTGGTCGTTTATTTATTAAATAGGCCCAAGAAGATATGTTATAATCACCTAAAATACAGCAAAATATCCATGATCACCGATGGTATGAACTGAACAAGGTCCTCGAATATAACAATGGACAAAAGAAAAGAGTAAAGATCGATGTAGTTCGGTCCTAGGAGAGAAACAAAACCCGATGATGTTTTCCGAACTGACACATTCTGCACTCAAACGACTTCAACGAGGAAAGTTCGGAAAACAACTGGGAGAGAGCTTTAACAAAGGGGTCACCAAGATGCAAATGCCACAGGAATGTGTCAGCGGAGATGGAGACAATACCAGTAAAGGTGGAATATGCATGGATATCAAGGTAGTAAAGGTCGTTCTTCTAATGTCCCCATCAAAAACCCACATTATTTGGATGTCCTAAAAATAACAATGGAACTTGTCAAAAATCACACAACAATTTAGCTCAACACCAAGGTTACAAAAGTCAATAGTCAATAATCGGTCGGTCGGGTTACTGCTAATGATTAATCGGCAATCGGCAACTAATCGGATGTAGTCCGACTTTAGTCGGTTTTGAATTTTCTTAATTAGTTTATAATATAATAGTATATGCATATATTCTTATACGTTTACATGTACTTATACATGTCATGAACTGTTATAATCGAGCCTTCATCACCCTCTCTTAGCCTGATTAACATCCCAAAATATGCATCTCCTCATCAGTACATCAGATGACATCCTTCGCAAATGGTTAAACCACCTTAAGCGATTTTCTCGCATCTTATCATCGATCGGAGCTACGCCAACTTTCCTTCTTATTGCATCATTCCGAAATGGACCTTTATGTTTGTGCATGTCCACATATCCACCTTAGCATTTTCATTTCTACTAATGTCATTCTTTGCACATGTCTATAGTTCACAGGACAACTTTCAGATCCACATAGCATAACATGTCTCGCAACAGCTTTGTAAAACTTTCCTTTGATTTTTAAAGACAATTTCTTATCACAGAGAACAGTAGAGGTTTATCTCCACTTTAGCCAACCTGCATTTATTCTCTTAGTAACATCTCCATCAATTTACTCGTCATGTTGCAAAATAGATCCTGAGTATCTAAAATAATCTCTCTTCTAAATGTTGTCGTCACCAATCTTCACAAAGATACATTCACCACTGCTTCTATCAAAAGTGCACTACATATATTCAAACTTCTCCCTACTTATACGAAAACCTTTAGTCTACAATGTTTCTAACTTTCTCCAGACCCCAAGCTTCTCATTTAATCCATCTCTAGTCTCATCAGTCAATACAATATCATCAACGAATAACATACACCAAGGTATCTCATCCGAAATGTGACTTGTCAACTCGCCATAATCAAAGTAAAAAGGAATAGATTCAAGCTGAACCTTGATGCAGACCAATATTGATGTCAAAATAGTCCATCTTCTCAAATTGCATCCTTACACAACTATCATAATGAAATAAAAGGAATAATTGAATGTAAACAAAACATTCAGCATCTTAATTTTAACTCAGACATGGTCAATGCCAAGCTCGGGAAATTAAGGAGGGTTGCGTTAGGAAGCTGACAGCAAGCGCAAGAGAGAAAAATTCCTAAATATTGATCATTTAAGAACACTGGTTAGGAATTTGTCTCAAAACAGTTTGGATCTTTTCAACTTAAAGCCGACCCTACTTAATGTGGGAAAAGGCATTGTTGTTGTTGACCTTAATTTTGCTTTTTTAAAAAAGCAAAAAAAAAGTATCTCCATGCAAAGTAGTCGGTTGACTGACTATTGACCGATTGGTCAGTAGTCGACCAACCACCCAACCGATTCAACTAGTCGGACCAACTAGTCAGCACGATTAACCGACTTTACAACTATGCTCAACACAAATCTTTTGAACAGACAGTAAAGTCAAAGAAATGTCAGAAGAACAAGAACTCTAGTGAGCCCGAGCTTGGAGGAAACTCCATGGTCTTAATGGCGGTAACAATGAAATAAGCATCGTTGGCAACCCGAGCTGACTTCACAGCGTAAGAGGGTTGGGAGGAGGTAAGCAAGGTACCTTGTCCCGTCAGATGTGTAGAGGCACCACAATCAATAATCCATATCAGTGCAGTAGCAGTTGTTGAGTTGGCAATACCAGAAGTAGTAGACATGAAAGCAATAGGATCAGTCTCATTAGAAGTGGCACTGGAGTTATGAAGCACCTGCATCAAGTGAGTAATATGTAGAGAGTTGGACGGTTTGTCCACATGAGTCTTTGATCAAACGAAGTCCATATCCGTGTTGTATCATAGTCAAATGCAGAAGCGACATTGGCTTGAGTGTAACCAGACTTCACCAAGCATTGCTCAGAGGGATGCTTCGATCGCCGGCAGTGAATGCACTGAGTATGACCAATCACGACTGTGACCTCGACCAGAGTAACGGCCATGACCATGACCCAAATTGCGGCCACGTCCACCACAAAAATTATGTTGCTGCCCCTTCCCGAGGAAGCTGATCGACGGCTGAGTATCGGAGGTGAGAAACTAATCATTCATGTTGAACAATACGATGCATACCACATTTTTCAAGCAGTGTTTTTCACCTCATATATGATTGTATTCCTCTCGCTCCATACTGCCCACAAAATTGCATGTGGTTTACTTCGATTCTATAGATTGAATCCCTACCATTGAACTTTCCAGACTTCAAAGTTTCCCAAAAAAGTGTTTAACCATCTCGCATCAACAAATTTGATACGAAGATGTAAGCCGGTAAGGAATCTACTGACATGCTACTCTAATCTCTCTGTCAAATGTTTAGGAAAATGGGCAGGCTGGAAAATGGTGAGCTCCTCGTAGATACTGTGGAATGAAAATAATGATTGCATACTCATGAGGCCCTAAGATTCTCTTAGACAGAGAGGAGAAATCATGTTGGGCAAATTACATAGCAGAGATGAAAAAAAAGAAAAATACATAGATTCATAAAAGATAAAGAACGCTCAACACTCCCCCTCGGGATGGAGCAAAGATGTCGATCATTCTCAGCTTGGAACAACACCTCTGAAATGGCTACTCGTCTAGAGTCTTGGTGAAAAACTATGTTGTGTGTTCCCCTGAGTTGACATAGGAGGTAGAGATAAAGCCCTTCTGAATCATGTCATGTATGTAGTGGCAATCTACCTCAATGTGTTTGGTCCTATTATGGAAGGCAAGGTTATTGGTAATGAAAAGAGCAACTTGGTTGTCGATTTGTAGATGCATGGGAAAAGACATGTCAATAACTAGGTCAGTCAGACCAGAGCCGACCTTCATCATCTCAGTGCTTCCATGCATCACGGCTTTATACTCTGACTCTGCACTAGATCTGACAATCACATTCTGCTTCTTGCTCTTCCATGATACTAAGATCTCCCTACGAACATTGCAAAGTTTCCTGTCATTAGGGCATCATGCATAATCTGCATTTACATACGCGACACCCTCTGTTAAAGAGCAATCATGTACCACGAGATGTCTTTAGATATCTCTGAATCATATAAACCGCATCCATATGTGTCTATCTTAGTTGCTCCGTAACTTGCTAACTTTGCTCACAGCAACGGAGATGACTGGAATGGTAATGGTCACATCTACGAGCTCCATGTATCTCCTCTTGTCCACCACTTCAATATCATCATCATATAGCTTCATGCTAGGATTCATAAGTAGTGGCAGATCCACAATCTGTCATGCATGTCTCAGAGAGAAGTATTCCTCTAGATCATCATAAGACCATGCTAGTTCTTGGCAAACTCAAGCCCTAAGAAGTATCGTAAATCGCAAAGGTCCTACGTGACAAATTGCAGTCTAAGAAACTCCTTAGCCGCATTAATATCATGCACATCATATCATGTAACAATGATATCGTCTGAACAAACAGTGAATAATTTGTAGTCAATCTCATGAAGCGTTATCGCTCTATCAAGTATGAAAGCTTCTGAAACCATGCTATGCGACTCTACTTAAGCCCATAGATAGCCTTATGAAGTATGCAAACCTTCTAACACTCCTCCTCAACAGCAAATACAAGTGGTTGTTGCGCGTAGACTTCCTCCTGCAAATCATCATATAAAAATCACTCTACACATCAAATTAGGACAAGGACTAGTCTCATACCACCGCAATTGAAAGAACGGTCCGATGGATAGAATATCACACCATGGGAGAGAACATATCATGATAGTCCACCCCATAAGTCTGGGTGAACCCACAAGGCACAAGCCTAGCCTTATAGCTATCAACGCAGCCATATGCAAAGTATTTCACTGTAAACACCCATTTGCATCCAACCACAAAAGCCCATGAAGGGGCAATAACCAAACCCCAAGTGCAACGCAACTGTAGTGTGGTCATCTCCTCCTCCACAACAAGATGTCGTTGATCGTCTCGTATAATCTCCAGATATGCTAGTGGGATCCCCACAATTGATAGATGAATGACAAATCTCATGAAATCCTCTGAAAGACGCACCAAAGAAACATGAGCAGCGAGATGATACATGGTGCGTACGTCTCCGCTTCTGAAGAGCAATGAGCACATTAAGATCATATGTGTCATATGTGGCCAGTAACACAACCTCCTACAGAGTCTCATGCTCGTCTTTTAAAGTAGCAAGATGTATAGACAAATCATCAGTGCAATCAAGAGAAACAAAGTGCCCATAACATATCTGAGGTGTGCTGGATGATGGGGAAGGGCCATGAGCAGGGGATACAGAAAGTGGTCTACAAATATAAAAATGTTGCAAAAACGGTGCCAAAGTCCTATAAGGTGGGGGCAAAGGAGCACCCACTATAGGAGGTGGTGGCGGTGGATCTAGTGGAACAGGTGGAGGAACCACAACTGAAGGTGGTGGTGTCGTAGGATGAGGAGGCATGTAGACCTCCTCTCCAGAGTTAGACGGAATCAACTTGTCACCCGTAGGAGAAAAATGCATGATCGACTTAAAGAAGGTGACATCAGCATTGGCGTAGTACTTCCGTCGAACAGGATCAAAGCACCACTACCCTTCTGGGTCCGAGAGTAGCCCACAAAGACACACGTAATAGCTCTACGGAGAGCATATCAAGACCAGGAGTCAGATTATAAATGAATGCTACAAAATCCAACGATATGAGGTGTAAGAGAGAACAAATCCTCCTCGGAAATGTGATCAAGAACGGAATATTCTCTCCTAACACAAAAGATGACATATGATCCACTATGTAACAAACAGTGAGAACCGCATACCCCAAAAAGAGTAGGGAGCACGGTTCCGAATAAGGGGGTCCTACTCGCATCACGTAAATAACGGTGTTTTCGTTCAACAGCACCGTTCTGCTGAAAAATGTACCCACAAGAAATGTATTGTATAATGACAAGGGACCTGAAGAACTGAGAAAGTTGTTAAGTGCAGAATTCAAAGGCATTGTCAGAGCGAACATACTTGACTATAACAATAACAACAACAAAGCCTTTTCCCACATCAAGTAGGATTGACTACATGGATTCTTTGCCTCCATTCAGATCTATCATGCGTCATTCTCGGACTTAGATTCGAAAAACTAAGATCCCTTTCTTATAGTTTCATTCCAACACTTATTGGACCTTCCTCACCCTATCTTAGCCGGCTCAACATCCCAAAACTCGTATCTCCTAATTGGTGCATCAGTTGACCTCCTTTGCAAATGACCAAACCACCTAAAGTAGTTTTCTCGCATCTTATCCTCAATCAAAGATACACTAACTTTCGTTCTAATTACATCATTTTGAATCCGATCTTTATGTGTGTAGAGATATTTTTATGTTATAGTACGGTTTATATATTTTCATTTTCTTTCATCTATATTATGTAGTTTACCCTTTGGATCTCTCTATATATAAGAGATCCTAGGGGTTCCATGAAATAACATATTCGTATTTTCTACTAACATGGTATCAAAGAGACGGTCCTAGATCAAAGCTCATGTACCCTAGAAACCATACCCCATTCGCAACCCATCTTCTTATCCATACAGTGGTATCGCCCATCTTCCCTCTTGCAGTTGTCGCCGTCGTACCTACAACCCCGCTACTACAGCACCACACATGGTTGTTGCCGATGCATCTATTGCTGCTGCACGCAGTTGCTGCCGCTCGCCGCCACTTTCGACCGCACCGATGGTTGTTGCCGCTCCAGCGACTACCGAACCAATGGGTGTGGTCACTTCAATGGCTCCAATGACTATCATTACCCCTTGGGTTGTCACCTACGATCAATATATAACCCGTCAACACAAGTCCCATCAAAGATTGATGGGAATGGTTGCACTTTGAATCTACACGTGCAACCAGTTCCCTACATCTCTATGTAGAGAAACTCTTTGGTCCACAAATCCCGGTCTTTGGGTCCGACAATATGTCAAAAAGCAAAGTTGATATCCCCGCCAAAGGCGCTTTTCGAGGTCCAGTGCCAATTGTGAAGATAAACGGGACGAACTATGAGTTATGGGTCATGCAGTTCATGAGCTTGATGCAGTCTACAAGTAATAAACATATTCTTATAGGAACCGGTTGACGAGACTGGGACGAACACCTCTTGGGAGGTCGACGATGCTTATGCATGTGTATAGTTGTCTGGCATACTCACAGTAGAGTTGCCAATGATGTTCTGCATCAGTCCACTGCCCAAGTGTTGTGGGACATCCTTCTTGTTATGTATTCACGAGCGAGGAATGAGACCAAGATCATGCAACTGCAACATGACATATTCAAAGTCAAGCAGAATGGGTGTTCCTTACATCTTCTGTATATGTCTCTCTGTGGCATGTTTGAGAAGCTTCATAGCTTCATGCCTATTGCAGCAACTCCTGAGCAGTAGAAGACATACAAAAACGCTACCATAGTTGGTGTATTTTTAGCAGCACTTGACCGGAGTATGATGTTGCTCGCTTACAGATTCTTATGGATGCCACCATACCTCTCATGGAGGACGCATACCGCAAGCTCAGCAGGATTATTGTTCCATCGTCTACCTCTACTCAGACCTCTACAATGGAAGCATTTCGCGATCGAGGCGGCACTTCTCATTTTCGTGGTCGTGACCTTCATAGTAGGGGACGTCGCATTCGCCACCCATACACCTATTGCAATCGCCCGGGTCACTCGGAGGATACATGCTACTTCAAGCATGGCTTTTCGGCTTCTGCACGTGCAGCGAAGCAAGCTGAGCCTCTGGCAGCTCCGACATCCGACCAGAGATTTGATGATTTTGTTGCTCGTCTGAGAGATTAGGCCTCGTGTTGGGTCTCATGCATCCTCAACTGCTTAGAGAAACCATTCGGATGTTGCGGCCTCTGTGTCTTCCAGTACCTCAGCTAGTACTTATGCTCTTACCAATTGTCATAGGATTGATATGACAAAGTAGATTATGGACTCCGATGCATCTCATCATATGTGTGGAGACAAGAGTCGGTTTGTAGTATACAGATAGTTATCCCCTGATAGATCAGTTACCATAGCTATCAGGATGCACTCTCCAGTTGCAGAACAAGGGGAGATCAATCTGACACCATCTATGCGCTTACAGAATGTGCTCAATGCTCCTGATTTTTTAATGAACTTATTGTCCATTAGTCAGATTACTAAGGATCTGCATTGTCGTGCTAATTTTAATCCATCTTCACTTGTGTCACAGGACATTCTTACGGGCATGGTGATGGATGTGGTCGTAAGCAAGGCATCTTCTATCGATTGGTCCGCACTCCATATGCCGGTGTCTCATCTAGTCCCACAGGATCAGTCTCCACATTTATGTGGAACATGCGCTTTTGCCACCTTCCTCTTCAGAAGATATGTCACATTCTTCATCAGATCTCTCCTCACTCCACCTTTCAGCACGAGGCGTGTCAGCTAGAGAAGCATCACTGGTATGCTTTCCCAAGTCATCAATTTCAGAGTAGTAACTCTCCATTTTTGAGTTGATTCATGTCGACATTCGGGGTCCGAGTCGTGTCCCCGATCACCAGGAACACATGTTTTATCCTGTGATATAGATGATTTGTCTATGTTGTCGTGTGTTTTCTTGTTAAATAATAAGTCCAGACTGGAACTAAGGTAAAATCTCTCGTTAATGAAGTAAAGAATATTTTCTCCTCTATAATTAAATTTGTGAGGACTGACAATGTTTTGGAATTTAGTACCCATGAGCTTTCACAGTTCTTCTCATCTCTTGGTATTGTTCTTCAAATTTCATGTGCTTATATGTCCCAATAAAATGGGATTGTTGAAAGTAAGCATCGTCACTTGCTTGATGTGACTCAGACTCATCTAATTCAGAGTCGTACTCCTCATTTGTTCTGGGAAAATATGGTTCTTATTGCTTGCTATCTAGTGAATCGCATGGCCTTGTTTGTATTAGGAGAGAAAATTCCATTCTCCTTTGCTTTTCCTGAGAAGGAATTGTTCTCACTCACTCGTATTTTTAGCTCAGTTGCTTTTGCTCATCAGTTGTCACCCGGTCTTGACAAGCTCTATCCTAGAGTGGTCAAATGTGTTTTTGTGGGATATTCCAGGACACAGAAGGGGGCCAAGGGGTACAGATGTTATGATCCTCTTCGTAGGAAGTATTACAGCAGCGCTAATGTCGCCTTTTTGAGCATGTGATGTAATTTTCTCCAACAGGTGATAGATTAACTCCATCTGATTCTGGAGAGGAGATCTATATGCCACTGTCTCATTCTATCTCACCATCTCCATCTACACCAGTTGTCCCTCTACCTCCACCAGTTGTATCACGACCTCCACCCTCACAGCCTCCTCCTATACCATCACCACCAGCAGTACCTGTGGTCGATTCTTGCCACGATTCTACATTCCTCAGCCTTCATCTGCTCATGTCCCTCCCTAGTCATCCAGCACACCCTAGACGTGTTCTGAGTATATTGTTTCTCCGGATGGCCCTCAAGATTTGTCTTTGCAGTCTATTACTGCACCGTCTAAACAAGTGCCTATACAAGAGGCGGGTATACTGATTGAAATCTGCAATGATCTGGATGTGCATATAGCTGTTAGGAAGCAGAGACATACGTATGCATCGTATCCTCTAGCTTCCCATGTTTCATTTGACCATTTGACTACGGAATTCAGGCAGATTGTCGTTGCACTTTCAGTCGTGGAAATTCCGTGAACTTATCAGGATGCTTTATAAGATGATCAGTGGTGTCTTGCCATGGAAGAGGAGATGGTCGTACTGCAATCACGTGGCACATGGAGTTTGGTCTCAACTTCTTTGGAAGCCTCCATTGTAAGTTGCTAGTAGATGTTCACTGTAAAACACCGAGCATATGGTGGACTATCTGTACATATTCTCTCCAATTGCTCGACACTCCACTCTTCGGATTGTGGTACGCGATTGGCCTTTGTTTCAGCTTGGCGTAAAGAATGCATTCCTAAATGGTGATCTCCAGGATGAAGTCAACATGCAGCAGCCACCAGCGTTTGCTACTTAAGGGGAGTGTCAGCAGGTGTGTAGACTTCACAAGGCTATCTATGGTCTCAAGCAAAGTCCAAGAGCATGGTTCCAGAAGCTCTCGAACTTGATTAAGCAGTAGGGATTCACGAGGTTGAATGCGGACCATTTGTTATTTGTTGAGCAGACCAACGGAGGTGTTGTTATTAGATGGTATATATTGATGATATCGTCATTACAGGAGATGATGTGCAGGGGATTAGCAAGGCAAAAGGATTTCTTGGACGACAGTTTCTCACCAAGGACCTTGGAATCCTAAGGCACGTTATGGGATTAGAGTTTACGAGGAACAAGCAAGGTCCACTAATGACCCAAAGAAAGTATGTTACAGATCTTCTAGCCGAGACAGACATGATTGGGTGCAACCCTGCAACTACTACTATGGATCCAAGCATGAGGCTATACGATGATGATACATAAGAAGTGGACATGAGAGGATATATAGAACTTGTGGGGAATCTTGTTTATGTTACCATTACTAGGCCAGATATTTCATTTATTGCTAGTCGAATCAATCAGTTCCTCGAGCAACCTAAGCAGGTGCATACGGATGCAATCCAATTGATATTGAGGTACTTGAAGTCATCTCCAGGTGCAGGGCTATTATTTGGACGCGGACATCTCGTACTATCACAGCTTGTGTAGACGCAGACTATGCAGGATGCTCCAAGGACAGGAAATCCACTTCAGGCTTTGTGACATTCGTTGGTGGCTCTCTAGTGTCCTGGAAGTGCAAGAAACAGACGATTATTGCCAGATCAAGTGTTGAATCCGAATATAAGGCTATGACACAAGGGAGCACAGAAATGATGTGGGTCACGTCTGCTCTAGTTGACCTAGGCATTGATGTACCGCTTCCTATGCAATTATAGTGTGACAACCATGCAATTATATTCATTACTAATAATCCCACTTTTCACGAGCGAGCGATGCAAATTGAGGTGGATTATCATTATACACGTGATACGATCCAGAAATGCTTCATTTCCACATGTCATGTCAGCTCATGGGAGCATTAACCAAAGGACCCTTTCAGAAGTATCCATCCAAGTTGAGTATGATCGACATCTATGCTTCATCTTGAGGGGGAGTGTAGAGATAGTTTTACGGTATAGTACGGTTTATGTATTTATGTTTTCTTTCATCTATATTATGTAGTTTACCCTTTGGATCTATCCCTATATAAGAGAACCCTAGGATTCTCTGGAATAATATATTCGTATTTTCTACCAAGTGTATGTTCACACATCCACTATAACATTTTCATCTCTGCTACTTCCATTCTTTGCACATGTTTATGGTTTACTGGCCAACGTTTAGATCCATAGAGCATAACAATTCTCACGGATGATTTATAAAACTTTTCTTTGATTTTTCAAAGGAAATTTCTTATCATGGAGAACAGTAGAGGCTCCTCTCCACTTTAGCCAACCTGTATTTATTCTATTAGTAACATCTCCATCAATTCTCCCATCATATTGCAAAATAGATCCTAAGTATCTAAAAGAATCTTTCATATGAATGTTATCGTCACAAATCTTCACCTCAAAACCTTCACCATAGCCTCCATCAAAAGTATACTCCATATATTTAGTCTTACCCCGACTTATACGAAAACATTTAGCCTCCAACACATGTCTCTAGACCTCAAACTTCTCATTTACTCCATCTCTAGTCTCATCAGTCAACACAATATCATCAGCGAATAACATACACCAAGGTATCTCATCCTGAATGTAACTTGTCAACTCGTCCATAATAAACATACTTGACAATAACAACAATAACAACAAAATTGTTTCTCTAATTAAGTAGGGTCGGCCACATGGATTCTTTACATCCATTCAGAACTATCGTGTGTCATCTCAGGCTTAGATCCAAAAAACTAAGATCCATTCGTATAGTCTCATTCCAACGATTCTTGGGCATTCATCGCTCTCTCTTATTCAGCTCAACATCCCAAAACTCGCATCTCCTAACTGGGGCATCAGCTGACCTCCTTTGCAAATGGCTAAATCACCTTGAGCGTTTTTCTCGCATCTTAGACTTGATCGGAGTTACACCAACTTTCCTTCTGATAGCATCATTCCAATACGAACATTACGTGTTTCTATGCGTGTGTATCAACACATCCACCTTAGCATGTTTATTTCTATTAATGCCCTTCTCTGCACATGTCTATGGTTCACAGGAAAACGTTCAGATCCATAAAACGTAGCAGGTCTCACGGCTGCTTTGTAAAACTTTGATTTTCAAAGGAATTTTCTTATCACGGAGAACAGTAGAGGCTCCTCTCCACTTTAGCCAACATGCATTAATTCTATTAGTAACATCACCAATTTCCCCATCATGTTACAAAATAGATCCCAAGTACCTAAAAGAATCTCTCTTCTGAATGTTATTGTCACCTATTTATCTCAATTCCTTCACCATTGCTTCCATCAAAAGTGCACTCCATATATTCAGACTTAGCCCTATTTATACGGAAACCTTTAGTCTCCAATGCATGTCTTTAGACCTCAAGCTTCTCATTTACTCCAACTCTAGTCTCATCAATCAACACAATATCATCAACGAATAACATACACCAAGGCATCTTATCCTGAATATGACTTGCCAACTCGTTCATAATCAACGTAAAAAGGAATGAACTCAAAGCTGAACCATGATGCAGACCAATGTTGATGTCGAAATAGTCAGTCTCCCCAGATTGTACCCTTACACAAGATGAAGCATTATCATACATACCCTTTATAAGGTTAATGTATAGGACGGATACTTGTCCCTTCTCCAAAATCTCCACAATATCTCCCTTAAGACAGAATCATAAGCCTTCTCCAAATCAATAAAAATCATATGGATGTTCTTCCTTTTAACTCTATTAATCTCCATTGTTCTCTTTGGCAAGTGAATGCTTCTATAATTGAGAGACCTGGCATGAATCCAAATTAATTTTCTTTTACTTTGAAAACTTACCTCAACCTTATTTCGATCACACGTTCCCAAATTTTCATAGTGTGACTCGTCAGCTTGATACCTCTGTAATTTGAACAATTATGAATGTTTCATTTGTTCTTATAAAGATGTGCAACGATGCTTTTCCTTAAAGCTTCATGCAGTTTCTTGCTTCGGCGATAAAAATGAATAAATTTGTAAGCTAGGTCAAATGACGCTCACCTAAAACTCTCCAAACTTCTATAAGAATGTCATCAGGTCCTAAACTTTTCTCGGGTCTCATAACCTTCAAAGCCTCCTCTACTTATTTTGTATTTGTCTATAGCTTGCACGATTCAAGTAACTTTCACTACTAACCAGATCTCCTAAAGTGATCTCTCTATTTCCTTCTGCAATAAAAAGCTTATGGAAATACTGTCTCCATCTAGTCTCTATATCCTTCTGAGTAACAAGCACGTGACCTCCCTCATCCCTAATGCATCCCACTTGATAAAGGTCTTTGGCATTTCTTTCTCTTGCTTTGGTCAACCTGAATATATCCTTCTTATTGTGAAAAATAAGTGATCTATTATTCAAGAGAACCCTAGGCTCTCTTATATAGAGAGAGAGACCTCACGGGTAAAATACATAGTAGTCCAGAGAACAATAAGACATTACGAAAAAGGTACGTAACATAAAATATTATCAATCTCTACACTCCCCCTCAAGGTAGAGCATAGATGTCTATCATGCTCAGCTTGGAAGAACATCTCTGGAAGGGTCCTCTGAGCAACGGCTTGGTGAGTACGTCAGCAGTCTGATCCCCTGAGCTCACATGAGATGTAGATATTAAGCCTCTCTGGATCAAGTCTCTAGTGTAGTGGCAGTCAACTTCAATGTGCTTTGTTCTTTCATGGAATGTTGGATTGTTGGAAATGAACAATGCTGCCTGATTGTCACACTGAAGCTGCATAGGTAAAGGTACGGCTACATGTAAGTGCCTTTTCGAAATAGCTACCTGAACCTGGGGAAGACTTTAGATACCTCAGTATCACATATATAGCATCCATATGAACTTGTCTTGGTTGCTCCATAAATTGACTCACCCGGCTTACTGCAAAGGCAATATCGGGTCGAGTTATGGTAATATAAAGGAGCTTACCCACCATTTCTCTATATCTCCTCTTGTCTACTTCAGCAGTGTCATCATCATACAATTTCAAGCTTGGATCCATGGGAATACTCGATGGTCTGCATCCAACCATGCATGTTTCAGTCAAAAATCTGTAATATACTTCCTTTGGGTCATCACCAGACCCTGTGCATTCCTGGCAAATTCCAATCCCAAAAAATATCTTAGGGTTCCAATATCCTTCGTGACGAACTGGCGGCCTAGAAATGCTTTTGCCTTTTCTATTCCCTGAACATCATCTCCTGTAACCAGAATATCATCAACATAGACCATGATGACAACCGTACCTGCAAAAGACTTCTGAATAAACAACGAATGGTCTGCATTCGATCTTTTGAACCATTGTCGTTCAATCAGCTGGGAAAGCTTTTGGAACCACGCCCTTGGGCTCTGTTTGAGCCCATAAATTGCCTTGTGAAGTCTACACACCATATGCTTCTCCCCCTCAGCAGTGAACCCTGGTGGCTGCTGCATGTAGACTTCCTCCTGCAGATCTTCATACAAGAAGGCATTCTTGACATCTAGTTGAGATATAGTCCAGTCACGTACCACGGCAACTGATAAAAGAATGCGACGAGTAGAATGATGAGCCACCGGAGAAAATGTATCCATATAGTCCACGCCATAGGTTTGTGTGAAACCTCGCACAACAAGCTGTGCCTTGTATCGATCTAGACTGCCATCAGCGTGGTATTTGACTGTGAATACCCATTTACAGCTAACAATGAATGCATCAGGAGGAGCAGTAACCAAGCTCCATGTGCCACGAGACTGTAGGGCACGCATCTCGTCTTCCATAGCCATTCATCAGCAATCAATCTTCATAGCTTCCTGATAGGTCCGTGGTATGTCCATGGAAGACAAAGCTGCAGCAAACCTCTGAAAGTCGCTTGTGAGACGATGAAAAGACACCTGGGAAGCCAAGGGATAAGATGCACACGTCCTCTTTTGCTTCCTGATAGCAATAGGAATATCAAGGTCATCGTCCACTGTACTGGAGGATGTAGTCCCCTCCTGCAAAGAAGAATCCTACACATGTACCATATCTGACCCGTCAGTAGTAGTGCCATCTAAACATACCTGAGGCGTAATGGATGTCTGACATGTAGCCTGAGCAGGACCTGACCGACGCGTATAGAATTTTGGTAAAGGTGGAATAGGAGGTTGTGGAGGTGGTGGTGGTGGTGGTGATGAAGATGTCGTAGTAACAGGAGCTGGAGTGGACTCAGGTGGACTCCAACTAGGAGGCGGAGGAACATAGACATCATCGTTGGTAGTGGATGGTACCAGCCTGTCACCTGCAGGGGAAAAATACATAACAGACTCAAAGAACGTGACTTAGCACTGACAAAGTATTTCTTGTTGATGGGATCATAACAGCGATAGCCCTTCTAAGTCCGAGAATAACCTACAAAGACACACTTGACAACTCTAGGAGAGAGGTTGTCAAGTCCAGGAGTCAGGAGATGAACAAATGCAACAGTACCAAAGACACGAGGAGTAAGTGAGAATAATTCCTTGTCAGGAAAAATAATGGAAAGAGGAATTTTCTCACCAAGGACAGATGATGGCATACGATTGACCAGGTAGCAAGCTGTAAGAACAGCATCCCCCCAAAAAGAGATAGGAGCACAACTCTGAATCAGGAGAGTTCGAGTAATGTCAAGGAGGTGACGGTGCTTTCTTTCAGCCACGTCATTCTGTTGAGATGTGTAAGGGCAAGTAGTTTGATGAATAATGCCCTTCGACGAGAGAAACTGGGTTAGAGACCGTGTGCAGAATTCTAGAGCATTATCTGTACGAACATATTTGACGGTGGAGGGAAAAGCATTCTGCACTTCATTAATCAGATTTTTAATTACATCTCCTGCTTCAGATTTATTCTTTAAAAGAAAGACACAAGTTACACAAGAGAAATCATCCACTACAACTAGATAGAACATGTGTCCCTGATGATCGGGAACACGACTCGGACCCCAAATATCAATGTGAAACAACTCAAACGGGGAGCTACTGCTCCTACTCTGACGACTAGGAAAGCTAGACCGATGATACTTTCCCAACTGACATGCTTCACAACGAAATGAAGAACTGGGAGAGATTTGAGGCAGAAGATGTCGCACTTTCTGTAGCGGAAGATAACCAAAGCGAAGATGCCAGATGTACGGAGATACTAGTCTGGCGGAATGAGAAGAGACCCCAGCATAAGAATTCTGGACCAGCCGATACAGACCATTCTGCTCAGAGCCACAGCCAATCACCCTGCTCGTTAGTATGTCCTGAAAAATAAGAGAAGATGGGTCAAATATGGCACGACAGTGCAAATCCTTCGTAATCTGACTAATAGACAACAGATTCATGGAGAACTGAGGAGCATGTAGAACATTCTTTAGACTCATAGAAGGAGATAGGAAGACCTCCCCATGTCCAATAAGAGAGGAATGAGTACCATCTGCAATTTGTACTGAACGGCCATGGGGAATGTCCTTGTAGGACTCAAGCCTGTCTCGATCTCGGCAGAGGTGATGAGTGGCACCAGAATCTATAATCCAATCAGATATACCATGACAAGACGTAAATGCAGTAGCACTACCTGAGGTACTAGCAGTAGCAGAGGAACTGGCAGAAGCTGTAGCAGTCTACACCTGAAGGTCCACCAGAAGAATCAGCAGGTAATTGTGGCATAATATCATGTAGACGTGTCACAAGCTCCTCGAAACGATTGTCTGCATTGGATGCAGACTGGGGCAGAGCATGGTCGGCTACACACGCCGATGCAGGGAATCCATGCTTAGAGTAGCATGTCTCCTCCGGGTGCCCTGTGCGGTGACAGTACGAACATGGCTGACGAAATCGACCACCCCTACCACGGGGACCACGTCCACGACCAGAGAACTGACCACCTCTCCCACGCGATACTGCCATCGCCGATGGGGGTGGAGTGGATGAGCTGGAAGGAACTGCTGCATCGGCCAAAATCTGAGAGCGGGCAACCTCGTACTCAGGATCTAGGGCTGCAAGTAGAACGCCTACCATGGTGGCATTCCGAAATGTCTTTTGTTGCTCAAGAGTCGCTGTGAGTGGAATGGTACTGTATAACTTCTCAAACATCCCTCTCAGGGATGTGTACAAGGAGTGAAGTGGTCTGTCGTTCTACTTCATCATGAATATATCATGCTGAAGCTGTAACATCTTGGTCTTATTCCGCACTTGGGAATACGTTGCAGCCAGAATATTCCACATTGCCTTGCAGTGGGTTAATGGAGGACATCATTAGCAATCTCCATCGACAGTGTGCCTGACAGCCAAACCTTAGCATACGAATAATCAGCCTCCCACCAGGCATATATCCATGTCTTCTCTGTCGGCTCTTCCTCGGTAAGAATGTGCTTCTTACCATTTGACTTCATGAGGCTCATGAACTGCATCGTCCAGAGCTCATAATTCGTCCCATCCATCTTCACTATCGGTGCGGGACCTTTGAACGCGCCTATGGAGGGCATATCAACCTTGGAGTCTGACATAACGCCGAAGATGAAGTACTAGGGTTTGTAGACAAAGAGACAGTTGTCTACACGACCTGCATAGGATTTGAGTATGTATGTAGACGTTACACACCCAAATCCATAAATACTCCGAAGGAGGCTGCTACAGCTGAGGGCACAGGAGAGGGTGGGCGCCGGCTAGGGTGAAGCCGGCGAGATGGGACCGGCGCACGAAGCAAAGTGCCGGAATCGATGCTGGCGAGTGGAGGCCGGGACCGGCACGGGAGGCGGGAGACCGGGGGCCTGGGACGGGGCAGAAGGCGGGGGCGTGGACCGGAGAGGCGGCGGCGGTAGGCGGAGCCGAGAGAAGGCGGGCGGCGGTGAAGAGAGAAGAGAGGGGGGGCGGGTGGAAGAGCCCTAAGGTTTAGGCTCTGATACCATATTGTGAAAAACAAGTGATCTATTATTCAAGAGAACCCTACGTTCTCTTATATAGAGAGAGACCTCACGGGTAAAATACATAGTAGTCCAGAGAACAATAAAAAATTACGAAAAAGGTACATAACATAAAATATTATTAGTCTCTACACTTCTGATCCTCCTTAGAGTCGAGATTTTTATACAAAATCCTGTAAACTTTTGACTTAACTTCGCTTACAACCTTCTTTGCTTCCTTCTTCGTTATTTGTAGTTTGTGAAAATGCATGCTCTTTTAATTTTGGAGCTTCTCTTGCACCCCTCTACTCCACCACCAAGCATCCTTTCGGCATGGAACTCCTCCCATAGACTCACATGGCATCTCTTTAGCTACCCTTCGAATACAAGATGCTACTGCCTCCCACATCTCGTTTGCACTTCCGTTACAATCCCAGAATAAGTCTTCTAAAACCTTCTCCCAGAAGCATGATTGCTTCAACTGAAGATTCCATCATCTAGTTCTAGTGATCTTGGAAACCTTCCTTATCTTTACCAACCCTTTTATTTGCACAATTGTGACTAACAAGCGATGTTGGGTTGTCAAACACTTCTAGGATTACTTTACATTCTTTGCAATACAACCAATCTCTTCTCCTCAACACAAAGTAATTTAATCTGTGTTCTAATCAGACTACTATTTTAAGTAATTAATTGTCCCTCCCTCTTCTTGAAGAAAGTGTTTGCTATGAAAAGATCATAAGCCGTTACAAAATTCGGAATGGCTTTTCCCTCTTCATTTTTATCCCCGAAGTTGTCGCCTCCATGAACACTAGCATACCATGAAGCATCCTTTCCCACATGTCCATTAAGATCTCCACCTAAGCAAATCATCTCTCTTTGTGGGATTTCTTACATAATCTTATCTAAATCCTCCCAAAAAGATTGTTTAATACTTTCATCTAAACCAATTTGTAGTGCATAAACTGAGATAATATTCCTAATTTCTTCTTTGGGCACCAATTTTAGCAAAATAATCTGATCCTCGAATCTTTGCATCTCAACCACACAATCCTTCAAATCCTTATGAACAACCACTCAAATACCATTTCTGCACTTATTTTTACCTGAATACCAAAGTTTAGAGCATGTCCTCTCGGTCTCCCTTGCTTTCTCTCCAACCCATTTTGTCTCTTGGAGACATAGTATCTGAATCTTCCTTCTTTCCATCGTATTTATTATCTTCATCGATTTTCCAGTCAAAGTGCCAACATTCCAAATACATATCTGCAACTTCCTTTGCAAGCTCTTTTGTACTAACTTCTTTACTCGCATATGCCCATCATGCGAGAACCCATCCAAATTTTGGACTGCATCTGAGTGGCGATGCAGCGAAACTAGCGTATCTACTTGCGGGTGTTCCCCATATGAGAGTCCTGGAAAATTTTGAACTACATCTGGGCAGTGACGTAGCGACCCTTGCCAACTTCTCATTGCATTCGAGCAATGCAATGCGTCGCTGGTAAGGAATGCTCCAATGAAATCTAAATGTTTGCTTAAACCCATGTTGAAAAGATCCGAACTATTTTGAGACAAATTCCTAAACAGTATTTAAGTATTTATCTCTCTTGCGTTGGATATCGGTTACCTAACGTGTACGGTGCAACCCTCCTCAATTTACCCGGGCTTGGGACCGGCCATGCATGATTTAATCAAACATATAGCAGTAAAAATAATTATTATTTCATTAATGAAAAGATTGAATAGCATACCCAACCTCGGGTTTATTTTTCAAAAGAAAAACCCATAAAAGTCTTAAAAAAACATCAACTGCGACAAGATAAAACATTACCCTGATGGTTAGGAGCATGATTTGGACCTCAAATATCGAAATGAACTAACTCAAATAGGCTATTGTTACTATGATTTCGACGACCAGGAAAAGTAGGTCGGTGATGCTTCCCAAGTTAGGAAGTCTCGTATAGGAATGTGGACTGAGAAGATATCTGTGGAAGGACATGACACAGCTTATGCAGAGAAAGGTAGCCAAAACGAAGATGTCACATGTACAGAGAGACTGATCCAGTAGGAATGGAAGAAGCATCAGTATATGGAGACCGGACCAGTCCGTATAGACCCCTCTTGCTCACAGTCACATCCAATCACCCTGCCTGTGAGTATATCCTGAAACATAAGAGAAGAGGGGATAAAAATGGCACGGCAATGCAACTCCTTAGTGATTTAGCAGATAGACAATAAATTCATCGAAAAATCTGGTGCATAAAGCGCGATCTGTAGATGCATAGACAACGTCAAAAAGACCTCCCTTTATCTTGTAATAGAGGAGTGAATCATATCAGTAATAACAACTAATTTGCTTTGAGGAATAGATCTATGTAATGTGAACTAAGTCATGTCTCCAGACTCTCCACACAAATGATGAGTTGCACCACAATCTGTGATCCATTCCATCATGCATGCCATGTGACTGATAAGGGCATATTATATACCTGAGGTGCTAGAAGAGGCTCCAGTGATGGCTACAAGCCTACAACATCTGAAGGTCTAGTAGGTGCACTAGTCACGGCGATAGCAAGAGTCATCATCTCCCTCATATGGGAGACAATATCCTCCAACTATCGATTAGTAGTAGTAAGTAGGAGAAGAAGTCAAAATAGGCTTAACATGCTTGGTAATACAAGTAAACATGAGGTATCCATACTTCAGATAGCATGTCTCCTCATGGTGTCCAGATCCGATGACAGTAAGTGAATGAACCATGCTAGCATACACCTCCTCTGCCACGAGAACCACGCCATCTGAACTAAGATGTACCTACGAGATGCGGCCATCGCCATCTTTATGATGGACGATGGCCCTTGAAAGCGCCGAACAAAGAGAGAATGCCACCATTGATTTCTGACATGGTGATAAAGCGCCCAGAACAAAACCCGACTGGGTTTGTAGAGTGATTTGAAGGTGTCTACAAGATTATACAAGGAACCGGTTATGTGTGCGAACTCATGCCACAACCTTCCTATCAACTTCAAGTGTATGCTAAGGCGGATGGGGTGTTTTTAACAGTCTGAGATCATCCCAAACACGTCAAAATCATAAAGATTCTTACAACCTAAGTCTCACGAATAAGGCACGAAAGCACCTAAGGATGGGCACGAAAGCACCTAAGGGCGAATAAGGATGGGCACCTAAGGGCGAATAAGGCGAAAGCACCTAAGGATGGGCACCTAAGGGCGAATAAGGCACGAAAGCACCTAGGGCGAAAACACCACTAGACCCAAGGATGGGTGCTTTTGCCGCGTAGAAGGGCCGCAAAGAGGTTGCCGGGCACTGTTAATAGAAGCAATCAACAACACTAGATCGCAATCGATGAGAGGGCTTGCAGTTGGCGACGAGAGGGGTCATAGCCGAACCTAACGTGTAGCCTTAGGCCACCGTTAGGACTGGGCAACGACGGGAGTGGCATCGTTGGGAGGTTGAGTCAACATAGCAAGGGGCCGATGATGAGGGGGTTGGCGTCGTAGGGGGAAGGGCAGTGAAGGGTTGGATGACAAGGGGCTTAGGCTCCCATCTAAGACCTTCGATCCGATACCATGTGGAGTGAAAATAATGAATTGCATATTCATGAGGCCCAAGGGTTCTTTTATATATAGAGGAGAAATCATATTATGGAAATTACATAGTAGAGACGAAAAGAGAAAAAAAGTACATAGAATCATAAAAGATTTAATAACTCTCAATAGAGATCGGTGAGGACGCGATAGTACTCCACAAGGGTGGACTCTCCTTGAGATGCGGATCAAAACCACATATACATGTCGACAAGGCGAGTCTTGATAGTTTGTTGAGAGTAAGTTTGTGCCAGTTCGTCTCACATGTCTTTTGTGGTCTTCTTGTAAATGAGTATCACCACAATACGAGACTCCATTTTGTTAGACAACCATGTCATGACCTGATAATTATCCCCTAACCAGGACTCATAGTCTTTCTCAGTGTCCTTCAGCGGATTTTTCGTGAAAATAGAGATATTCCTATAATTGCCAACAAACACCTTGAAGGCACGAGACCAAATAATGTAATTGTCAACACCCTTGAGTTTGATATTAGTCCATTGTACCATCATAGAAGATGCAGTATACAAGGGTCTGATCACGTTAGCGTTCGATTCCTTTGCAAGCAATGGTAGAGGTTAAAGAGAAGGGTTATTTGTTCAATCACGCATGATGTCCAATACTCAAAAGCTTGGCGGATGGCTGGAGACCTCCAATAATGGGTAGCAGACCTCCTTATGGAGATGGAGACCTGTCAAATGGTTGGAAACCATAAAGTGCTGGAAGCCATGGAGAACGACTGGAAGCCCATAGGCGAAGGGCTGAAGACCCCCCAGGTTACAGCGGAGGGCCTGAAGCCCTTAAGCAGAGGTCAGTAGACATTAGGTGGAGTGTTGGGGACCCCTCCAAGCGTTGGTGGAAGTTTGGAGGCCCTTAAGCAGTAGGGTTGGAGATGTTCGAGACCTCCCCCAACGAAGGTTGGTTCCGTGCGAAGGGCTAGAAGCCCTCGACAGATAGAAATGGCTTCCACGCGTAGGATCGTTGCTCTGATACCATGTGGAAAATAATTGAGAAAGAATGAATTGATTTATTCGAGGGGTATAGGGTTTATTATATGGTGTAAAACCCGTGGCACCAGAGATAAGTGGCCCAGAGAGAAGAGGGGTTACAGGACTCAAATAAAGAGAAAGAAATAATAAGAAATAAATAACTCTAACAAACGAAAATGTCTCTCGTTAAAAATTTGGAAAACATGTCTAAACATGTCTAACTAAATAATACTGCTGATGAAACTAGCATTCTTTTGGAAGTAAACATTGCATAATATAAACCCAAGGAATGAAGTAAATACAATGGTTTTTGCATTACGATTTCATTTTTAACATTCAACTAATATCAATTTTCTACATCATAATAAAATATGCATAGTCTCATAGCTTTAGTATTATAATCGTCTAAGCCAGCACTAAGTACTAACAAAAACCAGTCGGTATGCTCTGACCAGTTTGTCTACACCATGGATGAAATTTCGAAGAAATTTCACTGAAATTTCAATTTCGACAAGTCATGCATATCGAAACTCTCACACATGTCGATTTTCCGGATTTCGACCGATATGGGTCGAAACTCAGTCATATTCTGACATATCGACCCATTTCGGTTGAAATTCATGATTTTTTAGTACAAAATTTCATGTATATTAACTGACATCGGTGAAATTTTGTTGATACCTATGTATATCAATGATATTATGTGAGCTTGTTACTACTTATTTACATATTCCCAATATCAATACACATAATGATTTATATTTTTTATTTCATGCCCGAGTCGTTGCCCCGGCACCCCTGCAGGGGGAGCACACCTGCTCCCCTTAGACCCCTCCCCCATGTTCGTTGACCGGGCAGCGAGACCCCCGTCTAGTGGGGTATGGTGCGATAGGGGGGGAGGTACATACAACGACTCTTCAACTTGAGGAGCTTCCCTCCTTTTGGGTTTAAGCAATGGAGATGAAACAGCTCTATAGCTTCTAGATATCCGATGTAGCTTGTTCGTTTCATTCTGTTTGTCATTTATCTTTGTAAATAGATGCATCTTTACTGTAAGCCTGTAATTGATTATGTAATTCATTGGAACTTTACAAGGTTGCAAAAGTCGGTAGTCGGTATTCGGTCGGTTGGGTCACTGACTGAGGATTAATAGGCCGTCGGACGACTAATCAGATTTAGTCGGACTTTAATCGTCTATGAATTTTATGATTATTTTAAATATATAACTCATTTTTATACATATATTTACATAGATTTTGTACATTTTTATATTATCATAATAAAATAAAAGAAGTAATTGAAATTAAATAAAACATTAAGCATATTATAATAAGTTTGCTTATAAAAAAATCAAAACATTAAAAAAATATGATTTCTCCAAGCTAAAATTGGTCGATTAGTGTACCTAGTCGGAATTAGTCGATACTCGAGCAGCTACCACACTGACTAGACTAGTCGGACCTACTAGTCGGGCCAGACGAACGACTTTTACAACATTGGAACTTTGTCCACGACAGTTATTTTGATGAATGAAACATTATCCAGTCAATCATTATCTACATTTTAGAATCAAATGCTCATCTATTTTTATGAACAAAAGATGTCTTCTAAATGTTGTTAACTTAGTTATTTCAATTTCCATTTCTAGTATCTATCAGTCAGCTCAACAATATGTCTGATATGACCGATATGTGTGATATAAGGCATATGGATGAGAGATATGTTTGATATAAGTGTGCATTGTAAGTTATTGTTGTTCTAAGATCTTGGATTGGATGATATCCATTTCCAGTATATATCAGCCAAGAATCAGCATTAACATCGATTTGGTCGATATGACCAATATGACCGATATGGGTGATACAAGGGGCATATATAAGAAATATGTATACTATAAATTTGTATTTGTAAGTTATTTATTGTTGTGATAACTTGGAAGATCTTAATGTGCAAAAAAAGTCGAAAAATGGCTTTTTGAGCAATTTTCAACAATTCCACCGAAACGGTAAAAATTTTACCGAATTTCAGTTTGTGTGAGGAACGAAATCGAAATTTCAAACCTTGATCTACACCCACCACTAGTGATGACATGAACTCTTGACCATAGAAGGTCGTATCGGCGATATATCGGTTTTGACAAGGAAAGGGTATCGAAATCATCAAGTATATCCTTTTACAGGGATATCGGTGATATATCGCTGATATATGCGATATATCGCCATATCAGCTCATATCGATCAAAAATGACTGGTTTTAATACAAAAAAGCCCGGATATAGATCAATATCGCCGATATTTCGTTGATATCTCTATATATCAATGCTATTATTCATGCAAGAATGATTTCACTACTTATCTAGCTACACCAAGTATTAAAACACATATCTAGCTACACCTAGTATTAAAACACACAATGGTTTATATATATATATATGGAAAAAAGGAGTATGCTCCCTAGTTGTAGCTAACTTACGTGCTCCCTCCCGTTTTTTCTTGTATTTTTCTTATTTTTATTAATTGAAACCTATTGGAATTTAGATCACAATATGTCACCATGGTGTCATTAAAAATTCGACTTAAATCGAGACTTCTATCCCCTCCATCAAGACTGCGAAATTTTAACGGTCTCAGAATTGCTGAAATTGACCCCCTTCAGACGGAGGGAATATGAGTCTCTGCTTCTGACGAAATTTGAATGACATATTAGAGGGATATAATGATGAATATACATAATTTTATTTTCCAAAAAAATAACAAAATGGGAGAAAAATAAGGGTCCCCACCCCTGCAAGGGGGGCCAACCTGGGCCCCCCTAGCCCCCCCAGGCTCGCTGACCGAGCAGAGAAACCCCCGTACTGGTAGGGTATGTTGCGACAGGAGGGTGCATACAATGGTTCTTCAACTTGAAGTATATTTGCAAGTTATTTCATGTCGTAAAAGAACCATTTCCAATATCTATAAGTCAATTCTTCAAAAAATCTACAAGTCAAGAATCAACATTAATATCGATATGTTCGAAATGATATAAATGACCGATATGTGTGATCTAAGAGTATATTTGTAAGTTATTTAGTGATCTAAGAACTTGGATGAAACTCCATTTTCAATATATATAGGTCAACAACTAACAGTACCAGCGATATGTTCGATATGACCAATATGTGCAATATAAGGATCATAGTCTTCACAAATGATCTATATGTGTCATCTAAGTATATATTTGTAAGTTATTTAATGTTATAATTTATAAGAACTTAAATGGAATCCATTTCCAATATCTATAGATCGGGAATAAACATTAACAGTGATATGTTCGGTATGACCGATATGTGCGATATATGGGCTATAAGTGACCGATATGTGTGACGTAAAGATCGGATTCGGAATGATGCAATCAGAAAGAAAGTTGGTGTAGCTCCAATCGAGGATAAGATGCGAGAAAACCGCTTAAGATGGTTTGGTCATTTGCAAAGAAGGTCAACTGATGCACCGGTTAGGAGATGCGAGTGTTGGGATGTTGAGCCGGCTAAGAGAGGGCGAGGACGGCCCAAGAAGTGTTGGAAAGAGACTATACGAAGGGATCTTAGTTTTTTGGATATAAGTACGAGATTGAACCAAGATAGATCTGAATGGAGGCGAAGAATCCATGTAGCCGACCCTACTTAATTGTGGGAAAAGGCTTTGTTGTTGTTGTAGTAGCTTGATGATCTTAATTTCTGAAATAAACGATAAAAAATAGCTTTTTTGAGCTATTTTCGATATTTAGACCGATATCGTGGATATATAGGCGTTATATCCCGATATATCCATTTCCAGGCGAACCGAAACGATATTGACATCGATACGGCCTTTCTTGCTCTCGACAATCCTTGTTATTGAAGATCATTAAGTTAGAAGCTTGTCCGATCTTAAGCCCAAGTTAAACTCAAAGTTAAAAATATTAACTCATGGTTGATACGCAAAACTTCTCAATGCCTCCTCTATCTATACATGATAACAGTGTTAAGTGACACAAAATCCACTATTCGAAAGTTACGTCATCGTACTAAACCCCGTATTATTTGCAATGATTGGTTGTCTGTGAGGGAGGAGTTCATTACTACTTTGCATTTCGATCCCGAGGAAAATTCGTACAAACCCGTATAGGGGAAACATAAGTCCATGTATGTTCTTGCCAAACATTTTGCGTTTATTATTCGACAACTAAGCCGTGACCCTAAGCCTAGGCAACAGCTTATTTTATGACTAAGGCAACGGCTCCCACCTTGCACTTTGAAGTGGGCGGTTTCCTGAGATAACAACGAAGGCATTGGCCCAAGCAATGGATAGGGTTTGAAATATTACCCCCACCATCCCCCTTAGGCCCTCCACGTAGTATGTATGCTCATGTCACCATTTCATTCCCCTATGTCGTTGCTCTGCTTGTGGTGATCATGATGCTCCCACATCCGCCCATCCTTTCGTCACATCCGACACCATTGTGGGCCGCATATTCCTACCCACCTACTCATCGGCTCTCTCCCCATCCTTATTCAAGGTGAGTAGGGCTTTTTAGGGTGCTCGTGTTTTGTACTTACAATATAGGATGTTTTAAGGTGTCGATTTGTTCTCTAAGATGTATACATTAATCGTATTATTAACTACTCGAATGTTCACTTGTTCAAAATCAAGACGGCATCAGAAGCATTTTACTTTATTGACGTGAGGTTGGAGAGCAAGTTCGATCTTGAGAGTTGGAAGTGTGCCACTTATAAAGGAGGTCGATTGAATGGATCAAAATAAATTCGATTTTTACATACACAAGATTAGTTGATAGGATAATGATCGTGTTTTATCTCGAACCATCTAAGGTTGTCGAAGTTCAAGCGTTTCATAAGATATCACAGGATTAAGAGGCATTTTTGGAGAATGCGGAGTATAACAATGATGTCACTAATATTCTAGATTCTGTTGAACTGATGGCGTAATCCATACCAACCGGTTATATTTACAACAATTAGTGAATGTGCACCTATCTAGAAACATGCTCCTGCATCTATGCCCTAGGCATATGCATATGTTCCCCATGCATCTCAATTTGTGTCTCAAACATCAGTGTATGCATCCATCAATACTCCCAAAGAGAATTTTCTATCGAACGAGAAACATGATCCTGAATTGGTCGTTGGTCGAGGATGAGGACGAGAGAATTACCAAGGTGCAACCGAACTCACAACCAACCTAATGATTTTGGAAACTTTACACAATAGGCAATTGTGATAGTGTCATCAAGACTTGATTTTGAAAATCCATTTCATGAGCATTCCTTAGCATGTAACTTGTTAACATTGTTCAACCTTGGGAAAGTAGAGGATACATACTGGCGTTGGCCACTCTCACTATGCCTGGTTGTCGGTGCTTGGCATGGAGAAGATCGACAGTGATGACTACTCACAGATTTCACAGATTGACTGTGATAGTCAATTGCAGGGTATTGACCGAGTGGCAACCGAAACATCCCAACCAGATCCCAAGGAAAGAGCAACAAAGCTAATACTTTCATAGGACGAAACATCATTGATGTACTTTTATTGTACTTGAAACTTATGTGATATGTATAATATAAAATTCGTTCATTCACAACTCAATTAAGTATGTTTTGGAATCTTATGTTTAAGAAATGCATGATGTGTACTTTGAATGTTTGTATTTAATAAATTTTCTTACAAATGTGTTTATGATGGGTTAAATCTGCAAACTTGTGCTTTGCTCGTGTAAAAGATTGTGTTTAATGATGTGTGTATAGATGTGTGCATGACTGTATGCATGATAGGGGCCCAACAATAATCAAAAACGGCAAAAACTCCTAGTGCATGTGGCACACCATCTAGCAGCAGCAATAAGGACCATGTCATTGCTAGGGGCAAAGGCTTCACCTGAGGCAACAACTCACTTTAAAGTACAGTGAGCGTGCTGTTACCCGAGGCAATGGCTTCCTAAAATAGAAGTCGTTATCTAGGGTCCTTATGCCTATAAAAGGACCCTACACTCTACCCTTCAAATACACATTTAAAGAAATTTCTCTACTAATAACTACACTCTATTGAACCTTGTGGGAAAAATATTGTGCGCTAAAGAGAAGATTTAACCAATGCAAGTGCTCTCTTGATGTTAAAAGCCTTCTCCTCCGAAATCACTCTCGATTTGCATTTACATTTCTACATATTTACAAAGCTTTGTAGGAATCAATTTATTTTATATTCTATCTTGGCTAAATGGGGTTTTTGTGTAAAAGAACTTTCTTCCCCCAAAAGGAAGATAAACCCTTGGTGAGGTTGTGTACCTTGATGTGTTCAGTGTCAAAACTCTTCTTCCGGTGTAAAAGATAAATTTGGGTGAGGTTGTTGTATGCTTGTAAAACGGTTTGGAGTACATCGGAAGTAGTTTGTTTAGAGGAGTGCTTATAAGCCCTAGGTAGTCCAAGCTCATGCTTAAGATGGAGCCCTAAGGTGGGTGAACATGTCTAAATCTTTGTATCACGTGGTTTGTTCATAATGATAATGTATTTTCATTGATTATTATTCCATATATACATCATTCACTCCCCTAGAGTTTTTTTCAGTACCCGCGAACAGTTCTCATCTTATTCAGCCTCAGGAGTGCTTCTCGTGCTACCCAAGCAGTATTAGTGGGGAGGAAGTGCTTCACGAGATCTTTTACTAGCTTATCCCAAGTTGAGATGTCTGAGCTTCCTTCGAATACACGACTCCTTCACAACTCAAGGTCGGAGAGGTACATCATCGCTAAGGTCATTTTCTTATCTCGAGAGATTTTAAATCAAAAAAAGGGAAACATTCGCTATGGTACCTATCCCAGAGATATAAAAATGGAGGAACTTACTACAAAAGCCATGTATCGATGAGATATCTGGCTAAATGGATAACGCTCTCAACAAAAATTGCTCCGCTCAGAAGATGACCAAGTTACGTGTTAACCAGATAGCCCATAATGTTGCTACCAGACTCCACACCTCAACAGCAGGTCTGAAATCATTCATCCGTAAGCCTTCCCAAAAAATTAGGCAAGAATAGTAATCTAGCCTGGCAGAGTCAGTCAAATCAAACCTGGTGAATGGATGTGCACGAATAGAATAGATATGTGAGGTATTCTCGTATTGAACCACAAAAAAGACAAGTGATGACGACTTTTGGAGTAAAAACATCCTCTCACATCTTGGTTAGCATCCTCTCCCCCAACACTAGATCCAAAGAAAGACCTTTATCTTCATGGGAATATGCAACATCCAAATCAACTTGCACTCATTTTCTCTTGACCCATGTTGGTTACTAAAAATTGTGGGTGCACATTAAGCTTTTTTAATATGAAAATATCCATCATTTTTTTGAGTAAAAGAGAGGGTAAACTCCCAAGGTGGGAGTTACCGCAAAATGGCATTCATAATAAGAAATATGTTACATTATCGAGCTGACCAGAAATTATAAAGCGCTCTAAAATGCGAAACCACATTTTCTGAGTAGAATTTCTGGTTGTTGAAAATCAGGTCATTCCGCCCACGTCACATCGCCCAAATGCCCGCGAAGGGGACCGACACGTCATCCGTGGAGTTGGACCTCACCGGGCGAACCGACCTCTAGAAGCCCTCCAAACCATCCGCCTCCAACCAAGGGATGTTGAGTTCCCTCCAAATTACAGACGATGCCAGGCACATGAAAAATAGATGCTCTACATCCTTTATCTGCCCTTGACACCTATCACAGAAAATATCCCTCGTCCCGATCCATCATGCCATATCCTCTATCTGCCCTTCACACCTATTACATAAAATATCCATCATGGCAGATCCAATGGTCCTATCTATGGGACACGTCTATGAACCTGGAGTGAACAAAGTTGAATAAATTCTTAAAAATGTTGATTAGAGAAACCTCCCACAAAGGTCGGTGTCAATTAGTTGCCTCGCCACACCTCATGTTGGGATGCATTACATGGCAGAACAAGCAGATAAAAAAACAAAGAACTCAAGGATCCCTCACTAGTCTAATTATCCAAACAAAATCTGAAAGACCTTCATCTCCCACCACAAGCAGATAAAAGGGGACAGGTCCTGAATCACAGCATATATCCCCTTCTAGAAAGTCATTGGTGAGCGTCACGACGACCTGGGGAATTAAAGGGTGAGCCGAAAGTGAATAGATCCCCTGAATCAAGCAACGTGCAAGACCCACATCACTATCCCACAATCCCGATGTCCATTTGAGAAGGAGAGCATTAATTCATGTGTTCTAGCCAGTGGACTCCAAGGCCCCTTACTCCAAAGAAAGGATAAAAGTGTCCCAGTTGACTAGGTATAGACCTCTAGAATTGCCATTGGACGAGCACCAGAGGAATCTTCTCATACATGATTCAAGACAGCAGGGGATACCCACTAGAAGGATGCGAGTGGAAGTGAAAAACATGGGGATTGCAGCCTACACCACCTCTAACTTGGAAGGACACAAGTGGAAGTATGACCATGAGAGGAATCTTCCTATATATGATTCAAGACGACAGTGGATACCCACTGGAAGGATGCGGGTGGAAGTAAAAAAAACAGCAGATTGCTTCCAACACCACCATTAAGAGCATCCGTCTACCTTAGAAAGATACGAGGCCTTCCAACCATCTAGTTTCATTTCCATTCTCTTGATGATCGGGATCCAGTTAGATTGATGTAACATCCCACAAGACAACGGCAATCCATGTAGGTGAGAGGGAGACTGGGGGTTCAGATGATCTTTGCGCACTCCACAATCTCGGCACAGATTAAGCAAACGGGATGAAACAAGACTTCAATCTGCTCACTACCATATCCGAAATCTTTCCAAAAATACTCTCCAAAAATATCAACCGTCGTGCATATGTCTCTAACCTCCAAAGCCCACCCCTTCCCAAATGATTAAGATGGTGTCTTACAGTGGATATGAGATGTCATTACGCTTTGTATCCCAAAGAGCCATCCCTTTGAATCACATGCCTTACCATAACTATAAGGCATGGAAGGTCGTATCAGCGATATATCGCCGATATCGATATGGGTATCGATATGGTGATATTTCCTCCTTTTCAGCATTTCCTTCACAAAAGTGTGTCGATATGGCGATATTTCCGCGATATATCACCGAAATATCATCGAAATATCAAATCGACACGATATCGAAAACGATACGGCCTTCCATGCTATAAGGACATCCGCTGCAAGCATAAAAAGGGGCTAGTGGACAATCCCACTTGACTCCTCATTGAGGTTGGAAGAAACCCCTTTCTACTTTTTCATTAACCAATGCAGACAATGAAGTCGTACTAACATCTCTTCCTTCAAGAGATCCATAAATATGGAAAACCACGCTTCGCCATAGATGCCTAGGGGAAACGTCAATCAACACAATTATATGCCTTTGAGAAATCAATCTTCCAAAGGATCCCATGGACGCATATGTGTTTCCAGTCACCCACAATCTCATAGCACATTACTATAATGTCCATCACTTGTCCGACAGGAAAAAAATAGTATGGATCTCATCAATAAATCTGCCCAAAACATCACCCAAGCGATTCTTAAGCACCTTGGCTACGATCAAATAGATTGCACTTGAGAAAGCAATGGGTATGAAGTCTTCAACTCTTTTGGAGCCATCCTTCTTTGGGAAGAGAAAGATAAGAGCGTCATTCTCTCTTTCAAAGCCATGATTTCCAGCAATGAATTCCCTCATCAAATCCATGATGTTCATGGCGGAGTATATGTGTCAGATGTGTAGATGGATAAATGGATCCCTCTAGGATCCAATTTCCACATCCAGTGACTTAGTCCAACATCTATTAGTTGTGGAAGTTGGAGACTCAGTGGGAGCTATATAAGAAGCCCAACACCCATCATATCAGATGAGAAAGTTGAATACATCAGCCCTTTGATGTGTTCTCTCATGGTTTCATCGCGCTCCTCAGTCCTAACATAGTAGGGTTCCACGTAAAATCCCGATATTCTTCATTATTATTCTATTTCTCAGATATTACACTTCTACATTCATGTTTTCTAACATGGTATCAGAGCGGGCTCGATTCTCGAGGATTTTATGTTTTGATCTGTTCGAGATTTGATTGATATAGAAGATTCAGTTCTTGTTTGTTCTTGAAGATTATAGTGTTTGAGATTCATTCAAGATCAAGTTTTAGGGTTTCTTTTGAAACCCAAATTCTACGCAGAGATCAACGGTTCAAAACCTATTTCTGTATCAGCAAGCAGTTCAAGAGGGCAACAAGGTCGTGAACATTCTTCTACATGTTCTGAAGATCGTCAATGTTTGAGATTTTATATTCAATTCTAGGGTTTTCTGGAAACCATAATCCTGCACGAAATTATTAGAAGTCTTGAAAATCATCACCCTGCATGAATCGTTTGAAGAAGAAGAAGCATATGTTGGATCATTCGCTCTCCTTCGAGCACATAACTAGTACCATCGCCACATTCCAAGCGTGACACCTCCCAGGAGTGTCTCTCACAACCATATCTTGGTGGTGGCCTTGAAGGAACCTGAGGCAGCAAGAAAGTCGAAGAAGAAGCCCAAGCGGCGATGCAGGTCCTGATCATGCTCCAGGCGGCTCCAGGCAATGGCACGAACCATGTGGTACCACCGCACCTCCTCTCCAAGCAGCGACGACAACCCCTTTAGAAGATCTCCAAGTAACTCCCCTTACTCCGGTGAAGCCCACCATCTCCAGTAATGTCTTACATGCGGCAGCGCAGCACCTTCTTTCTCCCTAAATCCTCTAGCGACAACAGAGAGGTCACTCGTGGCATCCTTTGACTGCGCCTCCACAGCTTCGAAGGCCGCTCAACGAGTTCCCCTTTGGGAACTCCAAATCTCCGGTTGGCAGCAGCAGTGACGGCTATGGGTTTTCCCATGGGAACCCTAGCAGTATATCAAAACAGGAAAGAAGGCTCGATACCCATTTTGAAAGGGGGATGTTCATGCACTTAAAAGAAAAGGAGAATATTCATTTCAGGCACTTCAAGCCCAGTTGGGCTACTATTGTTTGGGCCCAAATTTAGGTCGTGTATCCAAAAAAATGTCGTATTTTTGGGCCCAAGTGGGCCGAGAGTTTTTTAAAAAGGGTGTGTGCAAAAAAATCGGACGCGAGAAAAAATTGAGACGGCTAAAAAAGGAAGGAACAGCCAAAAAATGATTTGAAAAAAATTGTGAGAAGAAAAGCCGAAAAATATTGAGATCAGCTAGTGGATCTTTTATTTCTCCACGCCTTCTTGTCTTTTCCCAACTTGGTTGATGTCATTGTTTTCCAAGTATGTGAGAAGTATTGTGTAGAGTTCTATGGCTCATATTCAGATTCTTCAGTCTTCAAGTCATCAATTTGATGCGCATGTGTCTGCATTCATCATTTGTGTGGTCATCTTTGTTTTTTGTCTTAGAGTTTTCATGTGATCCATAGGGACTCCATAGTAGAGATCTCATTCTCTAAGCCATTGTATGCTAGGGTTTTCATGTGGTTTCATAGGGACTCCAAAGCAGAGATCCCATTCTCTAAGCCATTAAGGAAGAAACCCAAATCTCCGATAAGGAGACTTTCAAACTCTATTCTCCAGCGACCGTGGACTCCGATGAGGATGTTTCCACGGTTTTTTCAGTTTGGCCCTTCATAGATGGAGCAGTTGTTCACATGATGCACAGTCTTCTACATATGGCGCACAAGAGCGCTCCGACGAGGAGACTAATTTCAGTTTCACTGACTCTGACAGATGCGGTACAAAGCACATATTCTCGGACGAGGAGACCCAGTTCAACTCGCACTCCAGCTCTTTTGTTCCTCCTCACCATCACGACATGAGAAGCAACGTCCTCGACAGCAACAAACAGTTGTGTATGTGTTAAATTGATATTGTCTGTAGTATCTTGTATTGTGAATTTGAGTGATATCTTTTTTATTTATCCAAGCTGAGCATTGCATGCTCTAGCTTGAGGGGAGTGTTGAAGTATATGCGTCACATATGTAGATGGGTAACTGGATCCCTCCAAGGTCTAATTACCGCATCGTGTGGTTTATTCCAACATCTATTGATTGTGGGACTTGGAGACTCAATGGGGACCACATAAGAAACCCCACACCTATTGTATCAGATGAGAAAGTTGAATACAACATGAGCCCTTTGAGGCCTTCTCCCGTGGTTTCATCCCGCCCCTCGCCGAGTAGGGTTCCACGTAGAATCCCAGTGTTCTTCATATTTATTCTATTTCTCTGATATTGCGCTTCCGCATTCTCGTTTCTAACATTCATACTAACCAAACTCCAAAAGTCTTTGAAAACATGAGAGTAGAGCCATCAAGACAAGGTGCTCCTTCTGCATTGAAATCCCAAACCACATAGTGAACCTTAATAAGCAAAAACTCCTTAATGGTTCATTCCCCATGCAACCATCAGAGAGGAGGCCCCTTGCCCATCCCCCCAACTCCAACTACTTAAAGGTTGCGACAACTTATACCACGATAAAAAGTCACTATGGCGTGTCCCACATCCTTATTCCCTTCGAAACATTCATCTACCACAATCATTGAATGAATAAAATTGAACTGCCTTCTGTCATTTGTCAGTGCATGGAATAATTTGGTGCATCACCTTCCCTTACTCAATGTTGTGTGGATCGTTGTTATCATTCAATATCTTGTTTCTTGTCTTCCTCCTGAATCGTTTCTGTAAGCTTGATTACTATGTTTTTTAAGAAAAAAGGGTTGCCACCGTAAAGGTGGGTGCCCAAAAACTTCATCATTTACTGTAATCACAGGTAAAAGATCGATCGCTCTGCTAACTCGACATGCAGAAGATCTCGAGTGCCCACCTAATCTAGCCTTTCTAAGCTCGATTGCACCTACTTGTGATAGGTTCCCTGAGCCTCCCAGAATTCTTGTAATCACAAAGCATCCTTCTCAAAGCTTCCAACTTCGGAAAAAATCTTATAGTTGTTCCCTCTGAATGGATCGAGGACCAGAAAATTGTAAACATGTCTCGGAATTCATGTTCGAGCAACCATGCTTTCTCAAAGCAAAAGAGAGCGAGCAACCATATCTCTCTTGAATCCCATAACACTTGGGTGTGATCACATATGCAACGATGCAGTGTAGAGACTCGTCCCAATGGAAAGAATGATCCAAGTTATGTTGATCCGAGAAAGCAGTCTAACCTGGCTCTGGACACAAAATTCCGCCAGTTGTATCTGCAATCGGTTGCAATCAAAATCTCCAAATGTAGATCATGAACAGTGTCGATAATTCAAACGACTTCTGATCTTGACCCCACGCATTCGAGGTCAATATAAAGTAAAAGGAGTAATAATATAGTCCCCCGTATTAACCAGGGAACCATTGAGAAATGTGTGGTGGCCTCATGCAGGTTCTCCCACAGCTTTGTTGTGAGACTCGCATTTGGGGTCCATAGACATACGAGAAAGCTCTACCATCACCACTATGCTTGACCCTAAGAAATACCAAGATCTTATGCTTGCCAGCTAACATTACAAATTTGAACCAATCACAATTCCACTCAATGAGGAAGCCCCTAGAGCTGCCTATCACAGCCACAACCCGAAAGTCTGAGAGCTTGGTCCCCCCCAATTGAGTTCCACAACTGAATGGTCCGAGAGTGAATCTTAGTCTCCTATAGAGGTACCACGTCGCCATGTCATTCGGAAAGTAGACTTTTGGCAATACCCCTCTTCTCCAAGTCCACGAGCCTTGCACATTCCAATTGATAACCTACATTGGGTTAAAGTTGGTAACCCTGGGGCGGTGTGACCCACATTAGCATCCATGATGATGTGCAATTTGTAGGGATTCATATATTTACTAGAGTAGCAGCCTAGAGATCGAGCATCCCTAGTAGGGAGGGTATAGACCGTTAAGCTCCTCTACAGCATCGCAATCATGTTTAGCCATCAATATAATAAGAGAAATTTCTGAATTCGCCGAAGTGGACCCACTCGTCAAGGTCCTTTCGCAATAGACCATGCCTATAGGAGAATCAAAGTCTACTCTTTGTGTGGCTTGTATCTCTTCAGCCTCTTGTGAGGTCTCTCCCATATCAACGTTCACAGAAAAGTCAGATGACGTTGACGCCTTCACCAACACAACAGTAAAAGTTGTGGAGGACTCCTCAAATGCAACAACCCTCCTAGATGCCACCCCATTGGGGTTGTGCCCAAGACCATTGCTCCCAACCATTGACCCCTTAGATGTGCCTCCAGAAAGAATATTTGCAACAGTTGCATGCTAAAGACACTCCACTATCTATCTATGCAGAAGGAGGCCAGGGTTATAAAGCATCAAATTCAAAGTGGGAGAATGAACCATTGGGGCATCAGGGATCTGACAAAGAAGATCCCACTCAAGGTTGCAGAAGTCGGCAGTCGGTAATCGGTCAGCAGGGTCACTGATTAAGGATTAATCGGCAGTCGGGAGAGTAATCGGATTTAGTTGGGCATTAGTCGGTTTTGAATTTTTTTAATTATTTTAAATATATAAATCAAGTTTTATAACATATACTCTCATTTATATTCATATATTTAGCAGTTTTAATATTTTTGAGAGCTTAAAAAATTATAGCAACAGAAGAAGAAACGAAGCAAGTTAAGAACAACATGTTTGGTTCATACCACGGACAAAATGTTAAGAACAAAATATTTGGTACATAGCACGAGTTGAAGATAGATATAAATTAATACAAAGCTAATCAACAACCACAAAAGGTAAATAACCTAAGTTACCTAACTATCATGCAAATCAACAAGAAGTATCTAAGTTAACGAACATTTAGGCGTAATAAACACAATTCTAATCTTATATAAGTTAACCAACATGAAATTAAATCACAAAGTTTTAAGTAAAATTATCCAGGATAGTATATTAATTAGTTGATATTTTATATCTAGATGAAAAAACTATAATTTAAAGTACAAAAGTATACAGAATTTTCTTATATTTTTATATTAACATTTTTAGTGTTTTTTGTTTTTATATTTTTAATTTATTTGTGAGTTATACTTATTAGCATGTAACCTTAAGTATCTCATCTTATTGTCAAACAACAAGTCCTAAATCTCATCTAATTCTAAACGGGTAATCGAGTTTACGGTTACGCCGAAACATATATCCGAAATCCTATGCAAAAGTCAGCTGAGAAATCTCTATGCAAAAGTCGGCCGACTAGTCGGCCGACTAGGCCGACTAATCGGGCGATTAATCGGGTTTGACCGACTATTGGCCGATTTGGCCTAGTCGAGTCGGGTACCCCCCCCCCCCCCCCGACTCGACTAGTCGGACCGACTAGTCGGCCGACTTTTACAACAGTGGGTAGTCCCAAGTTCTTTTTTGAAGCCCGGTAGTCCCAAGTCCTAGATAGGAAAGCACCCTAACAGGCAGCCGGTCTGCCCGAGATTCTGTGATGTCCGCATCCTTCATACCGAAAGGAAAGACCGCCGACTTGTGCCTATTAATCTCCAACCAGAGAGACTGTTGAAGATATCTACCAGGTGAGACGCATTACCAATCTGCTCCTCTGACCCACCCGGAAAAAGTATCGTGTCATCAGCATATTGGAGTGCAGGAATAGATATATTCCGCTAGCCCTGAAACAAGCATACCAATCGGCCTCCACCGCCTGCCTGAATAGGATCGCCAAAACGTCTGCTTCCACAACAAATAACAAAGGCGCCAACGGACACCCCTATCGAACCCCCCTTTAAGGTTGAAAGAAGCCACCCTCAGGCTTGTCGTTCCCAAGACCGAGTTGGAGGAGGTGGTAACACATCTCTTCATCATCGCCACCCAAAAATCCGAAAACCTCTTCTTTGCAGGGACATCCAAAGGAAGTTCCAGTCGATACAGTCATATGCTTTGGCGTAGTCAATCTTCCACAAGGCCCCCTTCTTCTTGGACCTCTTTCACTCTAGGCATATCTTTGTTGCCATGACCAGACCATCTGCCATCTAACGACCAAGGATAAACGCCGACTGAATGGAGAATCACCGAACCAGAACCACCTTCAAGCGGGTTCGTCAGCACCTTTGCCACAATCAAGTAGAGCGCGTTGGAGAGGGCAATAGGTCCGAGATCCTCGACGCTCATAGGATTTTCCTTCTTTGAGAGAAGGAACAGCAGAGCCCGGTTGACTTTTTCGAAGCCTCTATTTCCTTCCCTGAATTCAGCAAGCACTTCCATAGTTTCCTCCTTCAGCAACTCCCAAAATTCCTTGTAGGAAAAAATCGGGAATCCGTCCGGACCGGGAGCACCATCCGCATTCAAGTCCCAGACCGCAATCTTCAGTTCTTCCATGGAAAAAGGGGCCACTAAAGCCTCTGCTTGCACAACAGAGATGGTCTCCACCCCTCTCCCTAACCACCCCAGCCATGCCCCCTTCTCTTATGCGACATCTCCAGGAAATGGCCACGCAGTGCAGTGCCAAGCTGCGCCTCCCCTGAAACCGCGATACCGTCAATCTCAATCTCATGCAGGTAGTTTCTTCTTGTCCCATAAGCCACAGTATGAAAGAATATGGTATTTGCATCCCCCTCTTTCGGCCATTTTTGTCTGGATCTTTGTTTCCACTCAACCTCTTTTTTCTGTCTTCTGTCAGTATCTCTTCTAACAGTCTCAACCTCACTGCCAGTTCCTCCTGGTTTAGACCTCTCTCATCGTCCAGCCCGTCTAAACGAGAGACCGCAGCCTATGCCTCCTCCCTTTTTGCCCTCGGCCTTGCGTTGGCATCTCTCCCATAGTCAATCAAAAACGATCTCATCAAACTCAACTTAGCTGCGAACCGAGAAACAGCGGAACCCTCAGGATGCCAGCTTCCCCAAAGGTCCGCAACAGTATCCCTGAAGCCCTCCTCCGATAACCAACTCCGTTCGAAGCGGAAGTGAAATATGTTGCACCTATGTTCCCCAAATGAACACAGGATTTGTGTAATGATCGGAATGAGATCTCAGTAGCACCCAAGCACGCGAAAGTGGGAAGAACTCCACGACCTGAGGAGAAAGTAAGAGGCTATCCAACGTCGACCTCGATCTCACATTGTGTCAAGTAAAAGAGCAACCCGCAGCGTTTACCATCGAAAGTCCAAGGCGATGGACAGCACTCCTCATCTCCTCAGATCCTGCATCTCTACCCCCGGACCTCTGGGTGCGGTCGTCAGGCAAAAGAGTAAATTTCAAGTCTCCGCCGGCGATCCAAATCTTCGTCGCACTCTGTGACCCAATTTGTTCCAAATCCGCCGCCAAAAGGCCCATCTCACAACCCGTCAGGCCGTAGATACTTCAAAAAAAAGATATTCGTGATCAGGAAGCAAGTGCCATATGTTTGTCTCTTTAGGCGCACAAACAAACATGTCAGCGATCTAGATTCCTCCAGGAGTTCAAACGTGCCCGTCTTCCAGCCAGTCAGCAATCCCCCCGGCGTACCTTGAGCCTCCAAGGTTGCGAGCTCGAACCATGCTCTATCATCCAAGGCTTGTCTCCTTGAATCAGCACCCCCGAAAATCTTCATCTCCTGCAGAATGAAATATTCCACGCCAGCCTCCCGTACCAGGTTACGGACATTCAGGCGCTTCTCGGGGCAACTCAAACCCCTTACATTCTATGATAGAATCTCCATTTAAAGATCACTTGGTTGTAACATATTAGGTGGGATCATTCCCAACCTCTCGGAAGTTCTCCTATCCAGCACATTGAAGCGGGTTCTGAGGGTGGGGAAGGTCCCCTGATCAGAAGATCTCAATTATGGGCATTAGATGGGTTCCTCAACCGGAGATGCGTCCAGGATGGCCACTCTTCTCATTTGCCTTTCTGTTTTGGAGTTTCCCATCCGCAGATAACAGGTTCCCAACCTCTCATTCGCCTCCACCTATTGCGCAACGACAGGCCTCTCAGACAAACACCCTCCCCCATCGACCCCAGACACCCAGTGTGTATCCCGCCCGCTAACCATCTGTTAAGGAGTCTCTCTCACCTCCTCCCACACTACCACCCTCACCGATACCAGAAAACCTAACCCCTTTGGGGGTCCCTCCCCGAGCTCCTCGGCCCATCGCCCCCCATCAACCAAAGCCCCCCCCCTCCTCAGCCCCAACTTCACGAATAGGGCTCCTCGTAGGAACCCAGAGACCACCACTAGGCCCCGAGCGGTTCTCGCGGGTCTTGAATTCTTCCCTCACCACCGTAGACTGCAAGTCTTCCATGTTGAGAACGCTTTGCAGGATCCCCTGAGGCGGACTTCCAAAACGCTCCACTCTCGCCTTTGGGGTGGGCCGAACAGCTCCTAACCCGACCAAGGTAGATGGATCCTGAAGCCGGATCCCTTCAGTGGCAGTCTCGGCATTCGAGAAAAGTTTCACTTCCTGAGGCGTAATGTGCCCTTCGTCTTCTGTGTTAGATCTATCCCCCATTTGGTAAGGGATTCGAAAGCGCATCGCCCTGGTCTTTTCTGCACCCCTGTTTTAGTGATAGACCCGAAGGTGATATGACGTGGATTCCGAGAAGACGTCTCTGACATTTCCACTGGCCTATCCCACGATCGTTGGCCTACCTTGGACCGAACTGCAGTCAGAGCCACCGCGTCAGCAGGTTATGCGTCCGAAACCGCCTCCGCCCGGCTGCAAGGATGCCACCCAGAAATGAATGTCATCAAGCCATGCTCCTCCCTCTTAAGAGCGCAAGCCCCTTCGATTGGACCCTCCATCCGCCCAGCTGCTCCCAACCAAGATTCTTGACCCTGAGGACCACATCAACAGTTTCCCCCGAGTTGCAACCGGAGGAGTCCACCCCAATTACCGTAGCGATACCCTTAAGCAACTGGTGGATATCAGCGAGGCTTTGCACGGAGAAGGGGATTCCCTTAACGCAAATCCGCTCCAGATTTGACCCTCCCGACAGGCCATCAGTAGCGCGCAGGTGATGCCACTGCAATAAGGTCCATCCTCCTTCGACCACCTCAATAGCTCTTTAGCCTCGTCAAACGGCAACCCCCTTGCAGCTACCCGCCAGGGACTCAGTCGCACAACATCACCTTTAAAGTGCGCCGTCGAGACCATCCCAATGTCCGATGAGCCCAAAAACAAGGCTTCAGTGCCACCACCCTCACCGACAAGCATCACCGTAACCGGTTCCTCCTTCGTAGCGTCGTACAAGCACTACACCCATGTGAGAATCCCCTGCAGTGAAAACATCTTATGGGCTCCCTGCAGTCTGCACTGTCGCGCCCAATGCTGGGTAGATCGACATTTGAAGCAACCTCGCCCAAAAGGATTTGAGAGGGGCTGCCTCCCCCTAAGTGAGCCCTTGCGACAGTCAGCCCTGCCTCGGTCGCTCCTCTTCGAGTGTACCACCACCCAACCCTCGTCGCCCTAGGGTGCTCCGCTCCCCCACATTCCTCACCACCCAAATTAAGATTGTCTTAATTATTAAAACAATAAATAACATACATATATGCACATATATGCAAGAATGAGATGTATTTCACATGTTAATACACATTATATTACGCATATCATTGATGTCCATGTTGATTGTTGATTGTTGATGAGAGGCATTGGAAGGAATGATGAAATTCAAACAATAACTCTTTTTGAAAGGAAAAAGGGTAAGGTGTCGAGGAGACATCCACCCAATGAACAATAACAACTTTAAACATAAAGGATGTGCAGTTAGCCAGTTAGCTTTATAATTATATCATATCATGTATGAGTTATATCAGAAATCAAATAAACAAGCAAATGAGTATAATATCGTATGGTTTTGAAAGAACCAAGCTTGTAAAATCGACTGACTAGTAGGCCCGATTAATCGAGTCAGGGCGTAGCCGGCTCCACTAGGCCTAGTCGGCTAATAGTTGATCGACCCAACTGATCGGGTCGACTAGTCGGCCTAGTCGATTGATTTTTAAGTGACACTTTTTTATCTCTCTATTCTCATTTCATATTATTGTTCGTAACTTAGCATTCATTAATTAGTAGTTAGTAACTTAGTAAATCACACTGTCTCTTATTTTTTATGTTGTGTCTCATACTTATGTTGTGTATTTAGTTCATAATATCATGTTGTATATTTAATTTATGTTGTAAATGGAACCTCGTATCAAAATTAAAAAATAGTGACGAAGGCGATACCCCTTGCAACCCTCATAAGGAGGGGGCAACTACCCCCCCCCCCCCTCCCCCCTCCCCCCCCCCCCCGGGGGCTCGTTGATCGGGCAATGAGACCTATATGCTGGTAGGCTATGGTGGCACAAGGGGGACATCAGACCATTCTTCAAATGAGTTCAGCTAGACAGATGGTTAGGAGCCTTGAATCCTAATATTTTTGTTAATATCGATAGTTTACATTATTTAATTTTACATTATTGTTAATGCTAATATTATTGGTTATATAAACATCTATATAGAGCTTATTTATTTTTATATGATATTCATTCACTACTATTGCTATTGGTTAGTATTTTTTGCTATTCATTTTTATGAATGTTAATTTTTTTAATAGGTGCAGTATTCTGGTTATGCTTTTTATGAATATGTATTGAAAATGACTAAATCTATGCAAATATATAAGAATATATGTATAAAAATTGATCTATATACTTAAATAATTAAAACTTCAAAATCAACTAATGTCTAACTAAATCTTATTAGTTGTCTGACGGCTGATTAATTCTTAATCAATAACCCGACAGACTGACGGCTGACTAAATCTTATTAGTTGTCTGATGTCTGACCAACTACCGACTTCTGCAACCTTGGAAAAAAAATCATTCATAATAATCATAACTTGAATGAAAGAAGATGAATTAAATTTTATTAGAAATAAACTTGCTAACCGGGCTAAAGAAAATTAAATACCAATTGGAGTACGTCATGGATCTGTGATTCTGAATCACTATACTAGTAATATATATTTTTTAAGGAAAGTGGTGGGACGGATCTCCTTTAGATGTCCAACTAAAGAATATGTTATAAATAAAGGAAATAACTACATCCATCATGTTTCAAAAAGGGCCCCAGTATGCCCAAGAACATTTTCAAAATAAAATCTCCCCCCCCCCTCAAAAACGACTGCATTCCTAGCTATCCGCATTGCCCAGACAAGTGCACAGACCTTATTCTTACCCATATCAAGTTATCACCTTCTAAATGACGAAGCCCAAAAGGAATTCCTATCACTCCATTGTACGCCCACAATATTCACATTTCGCTACAAGTCCACTAAGCCATGACATTGAAAGAAAAGGTGATCAATATCTTATGTCGATTCTCTACATCTTCTGTAGGCCTTCTCCCCGTCCGAAAACAACCTGGTTCACCTTGCACTTATCAAGATCTGCTCTCTCCTTAAAAGCCATGAGAGTACCCTCACCCTAGACGAAATCTTCCAGCTCCAGATCCTTGCACTGCCCCGCGAGATCTTCGAGTTCAAAGTAGAAGGATGAGCAGCCAACACCTTGTAAGCCTTCCTAACAGCGAAACATCAATCCTTCCAGCACCACAAGTCTTTCCCTTCCAACAGCACCTCAAGTCTTGCCAATCTGCCAGAAAGACAAACAAAATCATCAATTCTCTAATCTGACAACTCTGTCACAATTTAGGAGTCCAAGATCCACCGGACCATATGTTCGCAACACAAGACTCCTTGTTTTTGCTAAAGAGAAAAGTCATGGGTACAAGTCACACAAAGCTCCCTCCTCATACCAGTCATCCGTTCAGAAGCGGAAGCCTCGACCATCACCCAGCAATAGTTGCATAGAGTCATTCAAATCCAGCAGGACTGAACAATACCCTCTCCAGCAGGAAGTTGGTGAAGATATGCTATTCAAAAGTGCGCACAGGCTCGAAGTCACACCATAATTGATCTGACCAACCTAGAAAGCATACCACTCCTAGTTCCCCAAATTCTCATCACTCACTTAGCAAGCAACGTTTTGTCATATCTCCAATCCTCAACACCCAAGCCCTCCCTTCTTGACCAGTGTGATCGCCATTGACCACCCCACTAGCACTTTAACCCTTGTCTTCTTGGGACGACAACCAAAAGAAGCATCGTATTAGCACCCTCTAGCCTCTTATCATCCATAAGTAGGATTCCGGTAGTATGGGAATGGTTGAAAGAACAGTCTTCATTAGAACCAGACTCCCACATCTTGAAAGATACGAAGCTTCCCATCATGTTAATTTTTTCTCCAACTTCTCTCCACAGTCTATAACCAATCAATTTGCCTAAGTCTTCTACTCATCAGCGGTAAACCGAGATAACTGATAGGTAAAGTCTTATGCGTCGTTGCCAAGATATCCACACACGTCGTTTGCGTCCTCTGAGGAAAGGTTAAACGGTACGAAAGCTAATTTTGCACCATCAACCTTCAGCCCTTGACAGGTCACCAAAAATGTCGAGCATCGCCCTTACTGTCATGCACTTTGCCACCCCCCTTCTATGAAGAATATGGTGTCATAAATCCGCATACTCCGAAATTGATATTGAAAACTCATCCCTTGAATAGCCAGTCCCTCATGAACCCTTCCTCCTCTGCCAGCGCAGACATGACTGCCAACGTGTCCGCTGCTAGAACAAATAACAAAAGGGACACGAGACACCCCTGCCTTACCCCCTCTATGGCTGAAAGAACCCCCCTCCCTCCTATTTCCCATTCACAAAACATCGAAAGCAAGGTAGTGGTAATACACCTCTTTATCCAATCTATCCAGATGTTTGGAAAATCCACATTACCAGCGACGCCCAAATAAACTTCCAATTCATACATTGTCATAAGACTTCGAAAAAATGACCTTCCAGATGACACTAGCAGATCCCCTTCTCTTCCAATTTGAAACCATTTCCGACGACATAACCACTCCATCCAACAGCTAACACCCCATAATAAATGTCATCTGTGCTGGAAAAATGAGATCATTCAGCACTCTTCTAAGCATGGCCTCAAATTTGAGTGAAATTCAGTCGAATTTCTGTCGAATATCATTATCCAGTCGAAATCGAAATTCGACCGAAATGACCGAAATATGGGGGACCCTAGTACAAAAATGATCGAAATGACCGAAATTTCGATCGAAATTCGCCCGAAATTCCATTTCGGCCGGTCACCGAAATGGTGATCGAAACCGACATTTAGGGCCTTGCTTCTAAGTCGATTGGCCAACACATTGACCACATGAGGTAAATAGCATTAGCCAATGCTATGGGTAGGAATTCATCAACTCGCTCAACGCACCTTTGATCATAATTAGGTAAATAACGTCCTCCAGCACCTCCCAAAATTCCATGTAGAAGAAGACAAAAAATTATCTGGTCCATGGCAGCCATCAACAATGAGGTCAAAGACCGCCCTATGAACCTCCTCTCTGGTGAACACTGAAACCAAGTGCTTCATGTTGGCTCGATCTCAGAGATCTGACCCCCTCTTCCCAGACCACCTGGCACCAGAAGACGAATGTCTCCTGTTGAATCTTCGAAAATGCTCCATGATTCCCATTCCGATCGCCCTGTCTCCCAGGACCCTCTCTCCTTCACATGCAACTCATGTATCAGGTTCCTCCTCCTTCCACTTGCTACTGTGTGGAAGAAAACATGCGTTCGCATTGCATCCCCCTCTTTCGCCCATCTCTACCTAGACCTTTGACGTCATTCCATCTCAATTCGCTTGTCGTCCTCAGCGACCACCTGTTGATGCTCTCCTCTAGTTGCATCTCCTCACTGTTAAGGTTATGACCATCTACGGCCTTACCAATCCTAGCAATCTCCTTGACGGCTTTGTTACGTGTTAAAGAAATAGAAAGCGGAAGCAGAACATGGAAAAATGATAAAGAAAATATGAAGAACAGGATTTTAACGTAGAACCCTACTCCGTGAGGAGCGGGATGAAACCACGGGAGAAGCCCTCAAATGAGCATATGCTTTTATTGCTTTTCTCTCAATGGATACAGGAGGTCTGGGGCTCCTTATATAGCCTTCCCAAAGCCTACCACTGGACGATGTGGGACTATCCTGGATGGGTAAATAGATCTTCTCCAGGATCCATTTACCCTGCTACAATTCATGACGTATACAACGAATACTCCAACACTCCCCCTCAAGCTGGAGCATGCAATGCTCAGCTTGGACAGAAACTCAACTCAACGCTACATGACACTACGGACAATATCAACCCAACGCACCCATTGCTGCAATCGAGGACGTTGCTTCTCCATGTCGTGCAGGAGAGGAGGACGAACGGGCTGGAGTGTGAGTCTGATGAATCTCCTCGTCGGAGAGCATACGCTCTAAACTGCTCCTGTCAGAGTCGCTGCAACTGGAAATGATCGGAGTACTCTGGCCCGCCACAATAATGTGGGACAACTGCTCCATCTCTGAAAAGGGCCGAACTGAATAAGGGTCGTGGCTGTGCAATCCTCGTCGGAGTCCACGATCGCTGGAGAATGGAGTCTGAAAGAAGTCTCCTCTTCGGAGAACTGGGTCTCTCCCATCTGGCACAGAGAATGGTGCACTACTCTGGTGTACCTATGATACCACATGAAAACCCTTACCAACATGGCATAGGGAATGGTCCTCTACTGTGGAGTCCCTATGGCTCACATGAAAACTCTGGCCGAAACAACAAGAAGAAAGATGGGGACCACTACAAAAGATGGCATACACGTGCTCATCAGACAATGACCGCAACTCGTGTGTGTCTGAAAATGAGTCTCTTTCTGGAGAACTCGAAAAATGGGCCTCAACATGGAGTGCCTCGAACTTGGACTCTGATCAATCTGTCGAGCCTGAATAACTGCGCATAACACCTGTGGACTCGGAATCTGAACGTCAAGTCTGAAATTTGCGCATGGAAAATCTTCATCTGAGAACTGTAGAGTCTGAATTCAAACTTGGTATGTAATCTGGAGTCTTGGAAAATCTGGATCTGACTCCGACCTGTGACCCTGCACAATACTCCCCTTTCTTCCATACTTGTCGGAAAACATGGACGTAAACCAAGTTAGGAGAAGACAAGATAAATAGGGGGTACATAAAACATGAATATCCTCGGAACATTTCTTGCGGCTTTTCCTCATTTTTTTAAAAACATATATTTTGTTTATAAAGCCGCTTCAACATTTTCTTTCGGTTTTTCACCTTTTTTTTGAAATACTTGCGTACGATTTTTTTTAATTTTTACGCACCCTTTTTTTTGCAAAACTGTACTTCTCCTTTTTTTTCTTTCATTTTCTCTCATTTCTTTTTTTTTCAACTGATGTCGGCTTGGTCCCAAAAGAATTTTTTTTAAAGACTGGACCCCAAGTACTGAACTGGGCAAACTTGACGTCCTCCCCCTTTTTCTTAACCTTGCAATTTTTTTTCGCAAACGCTCCCCTCCCCTTTTTTTACTCCTTTTTTTCCAGTGTACAGCCCACTTGGGCCTTGCAAGTCAGCAGCATTTTTTAAGGTGCAGCGGCATTAGGGTTCCCAAATGGGAAACCTCTTCGTAGACCTGCCGCCCCGAGGGGTACCTTCTGTAGCGCCGCCGCATGCAGAACTGGGAGGAGGAGGGTGGCATCGCCGCGTGTGGACTGCGCGCCTGATTGGAGGAGATGGAGGCGCGCGAAGGGGAGGAGCACCGAGGGCTTGGGATGGACTGCCTGCGCCGTTCTGGAGGGGAGGAGTATGCCTCGCCTGTTGCGTTGCCAGTTGCCGCCGGCGATAGGGCGGAGCTCGAGGTGGTTGCGCCGCCAAAGATGGAGCGTATGGAGAGAGGCGAGGTTGCACCGCCCCTGGAGCTTGGAGAACGACGAGTAGCATGGCGTTGTGACGTCGCCTGGGGCCAAGGGACACGGAGTGGCAGCATTTGGCGACTAACACGAGTTGCATTTGGCGACTCAATGCAAAAGGGGGAGAGTCAGGTCTATGCGCATGTTGACGCCCTGCCGCATGGAGCCTGGAGCACGAGCCAAGCCTGGGTTCGTACGAGGGTGCCCTAGCACCTAGGGTTGCGTGAAGGGCCGCTGGAACGTTGTTGGATGTTGCGAAGAAGAAGGCGTTGTTTGGGCGCCTGGACAGAGAGTAGCGTCGCCTCCGATGTTTGCACTGTGGAACGAACCATAGAAACTTCAGAGATCTGAACTGAACCAGAATGAACCCTCCAATTTCTTGAACTTGTGCAAACATGAATGATACTAAATCTTCAACAATCAAATCTTGAAAGAAATATTAGGGTTTGAACAGAAACCCTAGAACCGAATATCGAACATAAAGAAAATATAATGAAAAATTCCGAGAATCAACCCGCTCTAATACTATGTTAAGAAATAGAAAGCGGAAGCAGAACATGGAAAAATGATAAAGAAAATATGAAGAACGAGATTTTAATGTGGAACCCTACTCCGTGAGGAGCGAGATGAAACCACGGGAGAAGCCCTCAAATGGGCATATGCTTCTATTGCTTTTCTCTCGATGGATACAGGAGGTATGGGGCTCCTTATATAGCCTTCCCAAAGCCTCCAAGTCCCACCACTGGATGATGTGGGACTAAACATTGGATGGGGTAAATGGATCTTCTCCAGAATCCATTTACCCTGCTACAATTCATGACGCATACAACGAATACTCCAACATCACATCTCTCACCTCTGCTCTGATTCGCTTCTTACTTATGCTCCATCAACACGTCTTGATCTTCTGTGCCAACCTCTACACTATTGAGCCCTACACCTACAAAAAGCTCCAACCATTCAGCACCATCTCTCTGAAACCGTCATCCATCAACCAGACTCTTTCAAATCTGAACATTGTCTTCGGAATCGTTCGTTCGCACAATTCCCAACAGATCAAACCGATCCAATCGAATTTCGAGGAGGTGTTACACCATGTGTATCTCCATTTCGTGGCATCCAGCTCCAAACCTAACTCCCCAACACAATCCATGACGTCATCCAAGCTCGGATCACGCCCCCTACAGTCACCCTGGTGATCCGAAGCAAGTAATGTCACATTGAAGTCGCCACTAACAATCTAAGGGATGCTCGAGAAATCGCTTCACGCATCCTTTAATTCCTCCCACGGGACGGGGTCACGCACCCCTCCATGAGCACCATACACCGAAGTAAATAAAAGTCTGCTAGCCCCGTACTTGCACTCCAACAACACAAAACACATATCAGAGACCCAAACATTCTTCTATAAGCAAGAACAAATCAGCATCACACACCATAACCAGGTCACCAATGCTACCGACTGTTGGGCATGCCTTGAATTCCAAAAGTCTACTATAACCCAAAGATCTCCATATCAAGGAGTCAAAGCTCACAATCTTAGACTTATGCAAGAACACAACATTTGCACAACAAGAACACAAAAGCTCTCCAACCGTCCTTCTCTTCTCCCTATCCCCCAGCCCCCTCACGTTCCAAGAGACTATCTTCATTAATATCCACTCAGAAGGTTAACAGTGGGTACGAATACCCCCCAGACATTCCACAATTCACGCGTAAATGTCGATCGCAGAGTTCAAAATAGCAACACTTTTGCCCCTCACCCTCAGCTTGTTCCCCCAACATTGGATGAGCATACGAGGCAACCCCAATCAAGCTCGGGCCCTAAAAACCACAACTTTGTCTTCCAACTCCCTTTCCAACCATATTTTGTGCTTCAGGTTTCCTCCTCTTGCGAGAGAATGAGAGAATCGGATCACCCCTCCCTCTATGGCTCCCATCACCTAGCGCTAACTTCCTTTCTTTTCGGCTCTCTCCGCTGCTAGAATGCGACGTTCCATTTTCTAACTTCGAGCCAAGGTCACAACCCTTGTTATCTCCTCCACATCCTCCCCACCAACCATTGAGTTGCTCCCCTCACCCACAACCAGGTTTGTAGAAGCCTCCCTCTGCACAAGAGTTTCCGAATGGCGAGCGACAGAGCTCCCAAGCCCAACCAAAGAACCTGCTAGTCGGTTAATGGGCATCTCCTCCCCTTCCTTAGCCGGCTCCAAAAGAAATGGATCCTTCAGAAGACCTTCAACGGAACCCATCATATCAACATCGCCTCCCCCCACAACCAAGGACTCTAGCTCTGAAACGGCAGGGCTTCATCTCCTCCTCCCAACTTCGATGGCTCCTTAATCGACTCCAGAAGGATCGGGGCACTTAGAGGATCCTCCATCCGAGGTCGGAGTTGAGAACATAGAGAAAACGCTTGGGTTCAAAGACAACTCCACCGTCTGATTAACCAACACGTTCATAAGCGGATCCGAATTAAACCCCACTGCCCGATCAATCATTAGGCCCAGAAGAGGGTTTCAACGAACCCCATCACCCGAGTATCCAACATGTTCAAAAGAGGGTCCGAACGAGGGTTTTTTCAAGGGGCTCCCTGTCGAAATCGTTATTAACAAACCAATCGACCCGAAAATCTCGCATAATATTCTATTGCATGGCTGTAATGGCCACAGAAGACTGTTGCCACTGCCACCAACCCAAGTTTCGTCGTCTTCAACGCAGCGACTGGATTAGTGGAAGAAACTGGCACCTCTCGACTCTCCTCCACGCTCGTCAGGCGTAGGATGAAGCTCACCCGCCCGACGTGAAAAAAACACCTCCGACTGTACTAACCTTTGTGGACCTTTCATCAGTACGACGACATCCCAGCCATTGCTCAAGCGCAGCCCCAACCGAAGTGTTTTTTTCAACCTCGCCCACCCTCCCCAACGAATCCCTAACAGCTCATAGCCTCCAGGACCTCACCGAAAGCCCCTTCACCTTCAACGGCCACCGTGAGGGATTCTGATCTGTTCCCTCTCGTAATCGCTACCTCCGCCAATATACCGATGGTGGAAACAGACCACTACCATTGATCAAGAAACCAAAAAGCTCCCCTGTCTCCACACCATGACACACAACATCGCCTCCAAGATCCAGATCACATCCTCCACGCATCCAGTCGTGCGACTGAAATCCAAGATCTCGACCATTGCCCTCAGATCCTCGTTGGTACCCTCCACGATCAGAATGATGTCCACAGGGTTCATCAAGGTTCAACACACCTTCTTCCATCGTCTGGCCATAGTTGATGTCGAAGGCCATCCTAGAAGTCCACGCAGGATAATCTTTTTCGAAGATGACCCTCCTCTCGATAGCGGTAGCAGACTGTCTTCTGTGCAGAACACTATCTTGCTAGGTGGCATGTCATGCCACACTTGAAACACTAATGAACGCAAGGAAACGCTACAGCCAAGGTTTTAAAAAACGAAAGGCGGAACGAGGCGGTTCCCACCAGAATCGAGGCGAGGCGTAGCCTCGAGGCGGTCGAGGCGTAAGCCTCAGTTTTACCCAAAAAAATTTACTAATCTAACATATTCTAATACATAAATCTCAAGAGAGCAATACAATAACACATATCTAGAAGCATAAAGCAAGTAAAGGAATTCTAATGCAATCCATCGCTGTCTTAAACCCATAGACGATCAGTGTATCAAATGTTAGAATTAAACACAAGACAAAATAGAGAGTACAAAACACAATTTGTTCCAACTTCTAAAATGCCAATCCTATTTGTAGTTCAAAAAGTAGAATGCCAAATGCCAGTTCATGTTCTTGAGTCTTCTCCTGTAGACTCGTAAAGATCTTCAAAGTTGGTGAAATAATTTGTATAAGATGTGGAATTCATATAAGCAACCCATCAGATTGAGCAAAAAAATAAGCAATAATTGAAGTAAAAAGAGGTAAAAATAGTAATCAAGAGCAAAGATTGAACAAAACCTATGGAACTGAATTCACAATGATTACTCGAGCAAACACAAGTTGAATGCGCTACAAAACCTGGACGGCGAGATGCAGAGGCAGGCGGAGGTGGCGGCTGGCGCAACGATGCAGAGGAAGCTCAGGGAGGAGGCGGCGGTGGCGCACGATGCAGAGGAGGAGCTGGAGACTCCGGTGTTGCTTTCGAGCCGGCGCTGCGAGGGAGGAGGCGGCGGTGGCGCACGATGCCGTGGAGGAGGAGGCGGGCCAGAGAACGGTTTAGGTTTTCTTTTTTGGCTTCGAGAGACAGCAGAGTGCGACAATTAGGTCGGGCGAAAACATATAAAGTGGGTCACGTGCGATTCACGTGACCCATATATATTTAAAACGCCTCGGGTAGCGCCTCAAATCGCCTCAAGGCGCATACGCCTCAGGGCGTTTTCGCCCATCGAGGCGACCGCCTCACGCCAGAAAGCCGAGGCGCACGCCTCAGTACCAAAACCCACCGCCTCGCCTCGAGGCGTACGCCTCGGGCGCCTCGAGGCGCGATTTTAATTCCCATGGCTACAGCGCACCGAAGGTGGTCCACCACCGCAGCAAGCTCTCCTCCTCCAGCACAAAAACCTATAAAAGTGGACCTCTTCCTCACCTCATCCCTCGACGTCTGCAACTGACTCGAAGGACGTCCGATAGGTTCCTCCAAGACCAGAGGCGCTTTCCCCCTCACTGACCCTCTCCTCACTCCATCTCCCAAGTCATACACTACTAATATATACTAAGTGTCAACTATTACGTATTAAAATAATAACATGTAATATATATATTACAAACTTTCCTTGATCATATTTAGAGTCGTCTCATCTCCGTTACTAAAACGGGGGTGAAACTCATGTTCAGAACGAGGGCATCGTTGATTGGTCAACGAGCCTGGGGGGTCTAAAGGGAGCAGGTGCACTCCCCTATGGGGGTGCGTGCGAGGGCAACGCCCCAATCCCCAAAAAATCATTAAATCATAATGTGTTGTAATACTATAAGTAGCCTATACAAACAAAAATCCCAAACAAAATCGACTACTGAGGGTTAAAAAATGGTGTGAAAAATATAGGTTCAGTCGATATCCGGAAAAAAATGCACCGAAGCTATCGATTGCGATCAATATAGACATTTCACCGATATATCTATGATACCGTGTGAGATATCGATTGATAAAAGGATAAATCATATAGATAGGGTTTCGATCTCCACTAACTGCCAATATTGATATATCTCACAATATTCTGAACCAAGCCTATGTGTGCCCGAGGTTGCAATCAAATTTCCATCTTTAAAGCTCCATCGAAGGACGTCAAAGTGGAGTAATCAATCTGCAGAGTAAAATGAGTTTACCCAAATAATATCCATACATGCGGACTGGCAGAGAAAAGGAGGTCATTCGCATCATATATGTATCACGGAATGAGCACCGTGTATATGAGACAAGAGCTAAGTTGCTTATATATAACCTTCTATGTGTGCATGAGAGAGAGAGGGATTTGAGACATAATGATGGAAAATAGTGAATTGGGTGAATTTATTAGCCTTTGAGGACTAGCCTGACTTCTTAAGAAGTTGCAATTTTGGATATTATTCTTTAAATAATTATTAAATGTTTAGCTAGATCTTCTGTCAGTTCCCTTAAAAAATAAAAGTATTATTAGATGTAAAAGATTAAAACGTAAACACGGTGTCACTTTTAGATGGTGACCACCCAAAAATATCACCTTTTATTGATCTGGTTTTACTTACATATGTAGATTACAAAGATGTGCGTGTACAATGATATTTCTACATAGTGTCTCCATCCTTTTGACTGTCGTTGCATTCCTGGCTAACCATATAGCCCAACATACGGCTATGACTTTAATCTGATCCTCCTCCGAGCAATAGATTGGAGCCCCAAGACATCCAGCCATGTAATTCCCACCCTTTGCCACACCTCCTTGGCATCGGCACATCTGAAGAAAGGATGGTCTGTGTCCTCGTCCTATATACCACATATAGAGCAGATGGCATCCTCAATTGATGGGTGTAGAGACTTATATATATGTTACGTTTTATTGTTCCGTAATTTCTATTTATATTTTGTAAGACTCTGTAATTTACCCAAGGGTTTTCTCCCTATATAAGAGACCCGAGGACTCTATGGAATAACACATCAGAGTATTGTTTACTCTAACATGGTATCAGAGCCCTAACCCTAACATAGGGTTTCCTCCACCCGCCCCCCCCCCTTCCGCCGCCGGTCTCTCCAAGAACTCCCGCCGCCTCCCCGCCGACTTCAAGGGCCCGCCGCCTCATCTTCGAAGATCCCAGCACCTTCACCGGACCCCCAACTCTCGCCGCCAGGGCCCAGCCGGCTCCGCCAGGCCCTAGCCGACCTCCGCCAGGCCCCAGCCGACCCCCGCCAGGCCCCAGCCGGCCTCCGCCGGGCCCCAGCCGGCTCCGCCAGGCCCCCGCCACGCCCCTGCCGGCCCCCGTCAGGCCCCTGCCGGCTCCAGCCCCGCCGCTCTTCACCGCCGAGGCTTCATCAGCTCACCGTCGTCCGTCTCGCCTCGGTCGGCCTCGGATTAATGATGGGTTCAAGTGCATAACGTCTACATATGCACTTGAATCCTCACAGGTCGTGGTAGACACCAGTTTCTTGGTCTATCATCCCTAGTTGTTCTTCTCCGGCAGTATGTCAGATCAAAAGGTCGATATGCCCGCCATCGGTGCCTTCAAAGGTTCGGCACCTATCGTCAAAATGGACGGACGAACTACGAACTGTGGGCTATGCAGTTCCTCAGTCTCATGAAGTCGTGTGGTAAGAAGCATATTCTTACCAAAGATGAATCGCCGGAGAAGACGGGAATATATGCCTCATGGGAGGCCGATGACGCGTACGCAAAAGTCTGGTAGTCAGGTACGCTCACAACGGAGATAGCAAATGATGTCCTTCATCAACCCACCGCCAAGGCGATGTGGGATATTCTCGCCACAACGTACTCCCAGGTACGGAACGAGACCAAGATGCTGCAGTTGCAGCATGATATCTTTACCACAAAGCAAAATGGGAGGCCTCTTCATTCTTTGTACACTTCTCTTCGTGGAAGGTTCGAGAAACTTTATAGCACAATTCCACTCACAGCCACGCCGGAACAGCAGAAGACGTTCCCGCCAACGCAACTATGGTTGGCGTCTTACTTGCTGCCCTTGATTCTGAATATGAGGCAGCACGCTCTCAGATCCTTACTGATGCCACCATTCCACCAATGGAGAAGTCTACAGACAGCTCAGTCGTGTCCCTGTTCCATCGAACACCACGACTACACCTCCCTCGGCAATGGCGGTCTCCAGAGGACGAGGTAGTTTCTCTCATTTCGTGGCAGAGGAAGTGTGGACGTGGCCGTGGAGGTCGCATACGTTCTACGTGCTCATTCTGTCGTCGCACTGGTCATTCAGAGGATACATGCTATTCCAAGCATGGCTTCCCTCCTTCTGCACGTGTCGCGGATCATGTTCAGGGTCCACCAGCATCTACTCCAGATCACAGGTTCGAGGAGCTAGTGGCACGGCTTCGTGATATCATGCCACAGTCATCATCAGAGGGTGCTGATACATCTGATGTTGCGGCTTCAGCATCAACGAGTACATCTGCCTCAGCCAGTGCCTCAGGTAGTCCCTCCGGGCTCATATCATAACCATGATCTCACAGGATGGATTGTTGATTCTGGAGCCACCCATCATCTCTGTCGTGAGAAAGAGATTCTGCAGTCCTATAGACCTGTCCAGCCTGGTCGTTCCGTACTCATTGCTGATGGCACTCATTCCCCTATCATCGGTCAGGGGGAGACGGCTTTGCTGTCATCTATGCACTTACATAATGTTTTACATGCACCAGAATTCTCGATGAATCTTTTATCCATTAGTCAGATTACACGAGATTTGCACTGTCGTGCTATTTTTGACCCATCGTCTGTTATTTTTCAGGACATACTAACGGGCAAGGTGATTGGCTGTGGTTCTGAGCACAATTGTCTCTATCGTCTTGTACGGAACCCTTATGCTGGCGTCTCACTACATTCCCAGAGCTCCGTGTTCTCCGTATACATGGCATCTTCGATTCGGTCACCTGCCACTACAGAAAATGCGTCACCTCCTGCCTCAGATTTCTCCGAGTTCATCATTTCGTTGTGAAGCTTGTCAGTTAGGGAAGCATCATCGGTCCAGCTTCCCCAGTCGTCAGAGTCGGAGCAGTCGCTCCCCATTTGAGTTATTTCACATAGATATATGGGGTCCCAGTCGTGTCCCAGATCATCAGGGGCACAGGTTCTATTTAGTTATGGTCGATGATTTTTCTAGAGTGTCCTGGACTTTTCTTCTCAAAAATAAATCCGAAGCAGGTAGTGTTATTCAAAATCTTATCAATGAAGTTCAAAATGTTTTTTCATCTACTGTTAAGTATGTACGTACTGACAATGCATTGGAGTTCTGCACTCGTTCCCTTGCTAGTTTTCTTTCTTCTAAAGGCATTATCCACCAAACAACATGTGCATACACATCTCAACAAAATGGGGTGGCAGAACGGAAACATCGTCATTTCCTTGATATTGCTCGCACATTACTTATTCAGAGTTGTGCCCCATTATCTTTTTGGGGGGATGCTATTCTTACAGCATGCTATCTGGTCAACCGCATGCCTACAACTGTTCTTGGGAGAAAGTCTCCTATCTCTGTTCTCCTTCCTGACAGAGATTTGTTTACTCTTACACCTCGGGTCTTTGGCACTGTTGCTTTTGTCCACCGTTTGTCTCCAGGACTTGATAAGCTTTCTCCTAGGGCTATCAAGTGTGTTTTTGTGGGCTACTCCAGACACAGAAAGGATATCGTTGCTATGACCCCGTTCATAACAAGTACTATGTGAGCGCTGATGTTACATTTTTCGAACCCGTCATGTACTTCTCCTACAGGTGACAGATTGGTCTCTTCCACATCCACAGATTCTAGTGTCTATTGTACCTCCACCTCCAAGCCTGGGTCAATCCTCTACTCCACCACCACCACCACCACCTCCAATTGAACCTTTTCCTAAGTTCTATACAAGGCGTACAGGACCAGCTCAAGCTCCATGTCAACCATCCAATACGCCTCAGGTATGTTCTGACGTTATCGCTAATGATGGGTTAGAAAATGCACCAGTGCAGGAGCCTCTACAGCAGGACGAGGATCATCCGGTCGACACAATGATGGATGATCTGGATCGGCCCATTGCTCACAGGAAGCAGCGAAGACAATGTGCTTCATATCCTCTTGCCTCTCAAGTCTCATTTCATCGTCTCAATTGGGACTTCCAGAAGTTTGTAACTGCTGTCTCGTCTGTTGAGATTCCACGGACCTATCAAGACGCCATGAAGATTGATTGCTGGCGTCTAGCCATGGAAGAGGAGATGCGTGCTCTGCAGTCTCGAGGGACTTGGTCTCTTGTTCCCATTCCTCCAGGTGCCCCCATGGTGAGTTGCAAGTGGATCTTTACAGTGAAATATCATGCAGATGGACGTCTTGATAGGTACAAGGCAAGACTTGTAGCACGGGGATTTACCCAGACATATGGAGTAGATTATTTGGATACTTTTTCACCAGTGGCTAGACACTCCACTCTTCGCATCCTCCTATCTGTTGTTGTGGTACGTAACTGGACCATTTTTCAGCTTGACGTCAAGAATGCTTTCTTGTATGGAGACCTGCAGGAGGAAGCCTACATGCAGCAGCCACCAGGATTTGCTGCTGAGGGGGAGACTCAGATGGTGTGCAGACTTCATAAGGCTATCTATGGCCTCAAACAAAGTCCCCGAGCATGGTTCCAGAAGCTTTCTCAGCTAATTGAACAACAGGGGTTCAGGAGATCAAATGCGGACCATTCGTTGTTCATCCAGAAGACCCCTAGAGGTAAAGTTGTTGTTATGATATATGTTGATGACATCTTGGTCACAGGAGATGATGCTCAGGGGATTGAGGTAACCAAGTCCCTGTTGGGAAACCAGTTCATTACGAAGGATCTAGGCACGATACGATATTTTCTGGGGATAGAGTTTGCACGAAATGCACAAGGAATGGTGATGACTCAAAGAAAATATGTCACGGACTTGCTAGCTGAAGCAGGAATGACTGGATGCAGACCTTCAAGTACACCTATGGACCCAAGCATGAAGTTGTACGATGATGATACCGAGGAGGTGGACAAAAGAAGGTACAGAGAGATGGTGGGAAGCTCTTATATATTATTATAACTCGACCGGATATTGCCTTTGCAGTAAACCGGGTGAGTCAATTTGTGGAGCAGCCAAGGCAAGTTCATATGGATGCCTTGTATATGATATTAAGATATCTGAAGTCTTCCCCAGGCACAGGGTTGCTATTTAGGAAAGATACAGATCTGTCTATTTCAGCTTGTGCAGATGCAGATTATGCAGGATGTCCAAGGGATCGTAAATCCACTTCTGGATTTGCTATCTTCATAGGAAGCTCTCTAGTTTCTTGGAAAAGCAAGAAACAGACTGTTGTGGCGAGGTCCAGTGCGGAATCCGAGTACAGAGCCATGGCACAAGCAACTGCAGAAATGATGTGGGTTAGAGCAGTCTTAGAAGATTTGACTGTAGATGTCCCCTTGCCTATGAATCTCCAATGTGACAATCAGGCAGCATTGTTTATTGCCAATAATCCGGCTTTTCACGAGAGAACAAAGCACATCGAGGTGGATTGTCATTTTACTAGAGATATGATTCAGAAGGGCTTCATTTCCACCTCTCATGTCAGTTCAGAGGATCAGACTGCTGACATATTCACCAAGCCACTGCTCAGAGGACCTTTCCAGAGATGTTCTTCCAAGCTGAGCATGATAGATATCTATGCTCCATCTTGAGGGGGAGTGTAGACACTTATATATATGTTACGTTTTATTGTTCCGTAATTTCTATTTATATTTTGTAAGACTCTGTAATTTACCCAAGGGTTTTCTCCCTATATAAGAGACCCGAGGGCTCTATGGAATAACACATCAGAGTATTGTTTACTCTAACAATGGGGAAGCGCTCATGGAGTACCTTCCTCAATAACCTCCCACGTTGAAACAGCAAAGTAAAGATCTTAATCTTTAGCGGCACCATAATTTTCCAGATCAAGTTGCAACCCCACCCCACCTCCTAGTCCAACGCGGCTATCATGAAATCAGATGTTGGCATGACTGTGAAAACTAAAATAGTCTATGGTACCATGTTAAAAATATGAAATGCGGAAGCGCGATCAGAGAAAAAGAAATAAGAAGACGAAAGAACACCAATATTTTTACGTGGAAGCTTAACTTCGTGAGGAGCGGGATGAAACCACGACAGAACACCTCAAAGGGATGATGTGTTCATTGCACTTTCTCTCATCTAATACAGGAGGTGTGGGGCTTCTTATATAGCCCCCACTGAGTCTCCACATCCCACAACTGGTAAATGTGGGACTAAACACTGAATGTGGTAAATGGATCATAGAGGAATCCAATTACCCAACTACATAAGTGATGCATATACTACAACACTCCCCCTCAAGCTGGAGCATGCAATGCTTAGCTTGGACAAACAGAAAGAAATCTCAAACCCACAATACAAGACACTACAATATCAACTCAAGTAAACACAACTGTCGGTTGCAGTCAAGGATGTTGTTTCTCGTGTCGTGCAGGTGAGGAGGAACAAACGGGTTGGAGTGTGCGTTGATCTGGGTCTCCACGTCGGAGAACGTGTGCTCTGTACTAAGCCTACCAGAGGCATTGAAACTGAAAAGAATCTCCTCATTGGGGTACTATGGCCCGTCACATGTAGAAGATTGAATCATGTGGACAATTGCTCCATCTCTGCTGAAAAGCCGTGAAGACATCCTCGTTGAAGTCCACGATTGCTGGAGAATGGAGTCTGAAAGTCTCCTCATCAGAGAACGTTGTCTCTCTCATACTAGCTTAGAGGATGGAATCCCTAATCTGGAGTCGATATGAAATCACATGAAAACTATAGGCCACATGGCATAGGGAATGGGATCTCTACTCTGGAGTCTTTAAGGATCGTATGAAAGCTAGGAACCAAAAACAAAGATGGGGACCACACAAATGATGATGGCAAACACATGTACATCATACTGTAGACTCGGAACCAATTTGAACATCGAGTCTGAAACTGAAAATATGTAGAGCCTAAAAATCTGGCCTGGAATTTAGAGAATCTGAAAATATAACATGTAAAACTCTACATAATACTCGCCCTTTCTCACATACTTATCAGAAAACAATGACATCGATAAAGTTGGGAGAAGACAAGAAAATGGGAAAAACACAAGACAAGAAAATGGGAAAAACAATAAGCAGTGGTAAATATTTTTTTCTAGATTTCCCTTTTTTATGAGTCGCTCCTTTTTTAAGGCATTTCTTTCTTCGCCTTTTTTCTTCCCAGCTATTGCCATTTTCTTTTAGTATAGCTAGATCCCCTTTTATGGGATTTTTACCCCACAAACCCTATAAACTTTGGCAATTATCTCCTCGACTTTTGAAACAACCTAATTTCCCCCCTCGACCTCGTAAACTTGCTCCGTCTTACCCTACAGACCCTGTCGTTAATATGAGGCTTCTTGGGTTAATTAGCTTGAGTTTAAGTTGAGTTAACCAACCCTAGTAAATCCAATAGTGGGTTTTGTCCACTCTCTCCCTTATTCTCTCCTCCCTAACAAATCCAATGGTGGGCCAATCCCGGCTCTTCTCCGTCAAGCTCACCCTGTTCTACGTCATCGTCCTCGCCGACCTCCGCCACGCGCGCCTCATCTTCGACAGCCTCTGCCAACCCAACATCTTCCTCTACACTGCCCTCATCACCGCCTTCTCCTCCCACAACGACCCTCCCCCCTCCCTCCACCCCTTCCCCCAAATGCTAACCCGTAATCGAGACCAACACTGACCGGGCACTTCCTCTTGAAGCTCTCGAGGTGCTCCACCCTCACCCGCATCAAGCAGCTCCAAGCCCACCTCCTCGCCCTCTGCCACGACCAATCCTATTTCCTCTAGTTCAAGATCTCGCTTCTGCGCCACTGTCCTCGCTGATCTCAGCCATATGTGCCTCATCTTTGGCAGCCTCTGTCATCCCAACGGCTTCCTCTACACCGCCCTCATCACCACCTTCTCCTCCCACAGCGAATCTCTCCCCCAACCCTTCCCTTCTTCCACCAGATGCTCAGTCGCGGTCACCCTTAACACAACGAGTTCATCTACGCACTTGTGCTAAGATCCTGTTCCGACTTAGACAGCCTTCACTCGATCAAAATGTAGACACCCACATCTTCAAGACCGGTTTCCGTGATCATGGCGTAGTCAAGACCTCGCTTGTTGATGCCTAATCGAGATGCGAGCGGATGGACATCGTGTGCACCCTATTCATGAAATGTCTCAGAGAAACATGGTTTCTAGGACGATAATGATCACTGCCTACGCTCAGATGGGTATGGTTGGGAATGTTGTCTGCCTGTTTGAGGAAATGCTCGAGAGGGATGTGCCTTCCTGGAACGCTGTGATCGCTGGGAGCACGCAGAACAGGATCTTCAGAGACGCTGTGGAGTTCGAGGAAGAGGAGGGCGAGGGGGTGTGTGGGTGCCGAGTGGGGAAAGGGAGATGAGGAGGAAAGTAAGGAGGAGTGGCACCATGGCCTCAAATTTCAGCGAAATTCGGTCGAATTTCTGTTGAATATCGATATCCAGTCGAAATCGAAATTCGACTGAAATGACTGAAATATGGGAGTCCTAGTACAAAAAATGACCGAAATGACCGAAATTTCGGTCGAAATTCCACCAAAATTCCATCAAAATTCTGTTTCGATCGGTACCGAAATGGTGACCGAAAATGACATTTAGGGCCTTGAGTGGTACTTAATGTAAATTTGATAAATAAAATGGGTTTAATGTAAAAGAACATAACAGAATCCGATTAGTTTTAACAGGTAAATGGATGTGGGTTAACCACATGATCTGTAGGGTAAGGGTTAACAAGTTTACGGCGTCGAGGGGAATTAGGTTATTTCAAAGGCTGAGTAGGTAATTGGCAAAGTTTATAGGGTTCATGGGGTAAAAATCCCTTTTTTTAATCATACGTTTTTTTCTTTTTTTGCACGCACCTCGTTTTCCAATTTTTTTATAAACATGGCCCAAATAGGGCCCAACACAGCAACCCTTTTTTTACAGGCTCCCTCTCTTCCTCTCTCCCCCTTTTTTTAAACATATTCGACCCAGTTGGCATGTACATACATTTTTAAAAAATGGCCATTTAAGGCCCTTCGCCTTGAATGTGGCTTGAATTAGGGCTTCCATTAGAAACCCTAGAAATTTCTTGAACAAATTAGCAAACATGAATCAAATCTGGAACAATAATCTTCAAAAAATGCATCAAACACAAAAAACAAAACAAAAAGGGGTCAGATGTTGTTTCGGTTTAAGTGGTCGTATATTGTAAACAAAAAAGAGGAGAGGGAGAGAGCAGGCCTAGTGGGCTATCCCTTAAAAAAGCAGCCGAGTTTTCGGGCCCAAAGTTGGGCTGATAAAAAAGGAGGGAAGGAATTTGTTTTGGGAAAAAGGTGCATACAAAAGAAAAGTTGTATACAAGAAAAAAACATTTTACAAAAAAAGGGATCATACAAAAAGAATCCGTACAAAAAAATGATTTTTGAAAAAGGTACGTACAAAAAACCTACGTGGGAAAAAAATGAGAGAAGAGTTGGCTATTAAAAAAACGAGAAAATAGCCAAGAAAATTTTGCAAAAAAAAGAAAGAAAAGCAGAAAAAATGAACATCTTATTTGAAAAAAATGATTTAAAAGAGAAGCTGAGAAAAAATGAATGGCTTGTGTGATGGTTATTTTCCTCATTTTCGTGTCTTCTCCCAACTTGGCCAACGTCATTGTTTTCCAACCAGTATGAGAGAAAGGGGGAGTATTGAGTATTGTGTAGAGTCACAGGTCGAATTCATATTTCATATTTTCCATATTACAGACCAACCAAATTTTCAAACTCTGCAGTTGTTCAGTTTCATACTCGACAATCAGATTCCGAGTCTTCAATTTGATGCGCACATGTTTGTCATCATCAGTTTTGTGTTCCCCATCTTTTGTTTTTTAGTCTCAAAGTTTTCATGTGATCCATAAGGACTCCAGAGTAGAGATCTCATTCTCTGAGCCAGTACGGGAGAGACCCGATTCTCTGAAGAGGAGACTTTTTTCAGACTGCACTCTCCAACGACTGTGGACTTCGATGAGGATTTCTCCACTGCTTTTCAGTTTGGCCCTTTCAGAGATGGAGTAGTTGTCCACGTGATGCGGCAAGCCAGAATTCTCCAAGTTGAGACTTATTTTAGTTTCAGTGGCTCTGACAGGCGCAGTACAAAGCACACTTAGTTTGACTCACGATCCAGCCCGTTTGTTCCTCGCCACCTGCACAGTATGAGAAGCAACGTCCTCGAAAGCAACCAACAGTTGTATTTGCGTTGAGTTGATATTGTCCGTAGTGTCCTGTAGCGTGAGTTTCATATTTCTTTATGTTTGTCCAAGTTGAGTATTGCATGCTCCAGCTTGAGGGAGAGTGTTGGAGTATATGTGTTATGTGTCACTTATTTTGTAGATGGGTAAATGGATCACTCCAGGATCCATTTACCACATCCAGTTATTTAGTCCCACATCGACCGTATGTGGTATGTGGAGACTCGGTGAGGGCTATATAAGAAGCCCCTCACCCCTTTTGTAACAGCTAAGAAAGTGCAATGCAACATATGGCTCTTTGAGGCCTTCTGTGGTTTCATCCCGCTCCTTAGGGAGTAAGGTTCCACGTAAAACCTTTGTCCATCTTTTCAAGGGTCTGATGATCTTGGGCCATTTGGACTTTTGTCTTCTTTGGATGTTGCCTGTTCAGGTGAAGGATCATTCGCCCAAATTAGTCAGGGTTCCAACATTAGAGGGTCGTTGAGATTCCTTTTGCCCGAAGAGCCAATGCAGGCAAATGTCAGTTCCATTTAAAGCAACATTAGAAGCCAAAAAAGAGCTCTCTGGTTAAAGCAACATCAGAAACCTGAAAGGAGCCCGGATTTCAGTTTAGGAGCTCTTTGGTTAAAGCAACATATGAAACCTGAAAGGAGCCCAGATTCCAGTTAAGTTTGTTGTGTTGAAAATAATACGTCAACATATAGAAATGACAGGTGACTAATTATTTGGATCAAACTAATTATTCAGGTGGCCTAGCTATGAGTAGCTTAAGGATGGATGTAACCTACTTATTTTGTTTTCACCCCGTATTGATAGGAAAAGAAACGAATAACTTGTTAACCTCAAGAAGTAGAAAGGAAGCACTGAGAGGGGGATGAGTTTGTAGTATGCTGATTAAGCTGTGTTTGGTTACAAATTGGGGTAATATGCTTCTTAAGCTGTGTTTGGTTACAGCTTGGGGTAAGTGACCGATTTGTACAAGTTATAAATTTCACGAGAATGGATTATAGATCCTGATGTCCTAGCTTTAGCCATGTGATGCATGAAGTTAAAAGCTGTGATTATACTTTTATTCAAATAGCTGAAATGTTAATGTCAAGATTTAGATCTCATGAAAATCATATATGGAACTGTATACAAAGGTGGTGATTAACCACTCTAGGGTGTGGGAGTGACATGATCAGAACTGTTTAAAGTGCAACTTCTAGTGAACTTTTGATGCCTTTTATCGTTCTTTGAAGAAGCTGAATGTGTAATTTTTTTTATTGTAATTTTTTTTATTGCAGCCAGTATGATTAACCCTCCTTCCGAGCTTCACAAGATAAGGGAAGGAAGTGGTTCTTCTGTACCGAGCTCATGTAAAGGTGTTGCATCTTCAGTCTCATATGCATTCTCCTATGTTTCTTGCATTCCTAGTTAGGTACTAACTCTATCCACTCTCACTATCTCAGGGTCGAGGTCTTTCTTCTCGCTTTCGACATTTAGGAGCAGCAAGTCGGGAGATGCGAAGCTCCACTGACAGGTGAACAGGTGGTTGTGTGCTCCTGACAATTTAGGTTCATAGTTGCTTCCTTTTTGGCCCTGTTCAGAGCATGGTTTTCCTCGACAGAAATGCCTGCCTTTGAGATTCCTCTCCGCCTTTGACCTAGGGTGTTCCATTATATTATTTGTTGGAGATCCCTTCCACATTCCTTCATGTAAATGTGATGTGAGAATGGCGTAATATCGGTTTAAAGAGTAAATCTACTCTGCTTATGCTAACAAAGTGTTTGTGTATGTCTGATGTAACCTCGATATCTAGAAACATGCGGCTTTGCTAAAGCATTCATCCCTTGTTTATGTCTCTTGCAACTGTGTTGTACTCTGTTGGATCCAAGGCCATGATCTACTCCTTGATATCGCACCTTGATGAAGTGAGTGCTGACAATAATGCGGTTCACTTAAGGCCATCCTGATGTCCTCGATATTTAAATTTGATGAAGTACCTGCCGACGACTTGTCTGGTGAACTCTGAGGAATGATAGTAATATATCACTCTCAATGCCGGTCCTGCTGCATGCATTCACTCTAAATCATGTGTTGTCACTCAATCAATCTCTAAACCCTAGTTTGTTTTCCGGGATAGCACCAAAAAATTGATGATTTAATTGATGTTAAATCTGTTTAGTGACGGTGATAACCTAATTTAAGAAATCCCAGGAAGAAATCTCAGTTTTTTAAAACCAACCAAGGAGAATCTAGGTTTTACCTGTTGAAAATAATCATAGGGCACATGGCAAATTGACCATTACATTTTACGAATTTTATTTCCATTAAATGCTCAGAGCTATCAACAACATGGACTAAAAAATCAAGAAGGAACTTTATAAAAATGGCATGAGTAAATACTGGCTACAAAAAATATATAGAAAATAGAGGGGATCGTTCAGCGATCCTATGGATTTTCTGTTCCCTGATGCGAGACTAATATATTCATGTTGCAATACTAGGAATGCAACATCTATTTCCACGGATTTTGCATCTAAATGCTCAATTAGGCTGAAGTATTGTTAACTGAAATTATCCATGATGATTGTACTGTTGGAATGCGGAATAAGAAAAACCTTCTTGATTTCACATTCTGTCTTTTTTTTCTATGCTACCTTTGTTGTAGGGCTGGCTATTGAGTCACGGCTCGATGAGCCAGCTCAGGCTCGGCTCGATAAGGGATCGTGAGCCCAGCTCATTAGGCTATGAGCCGAGCCCGAGCCAGAATTTTGGGCTCGATAGCTTAACGAGCCGAGCTTGAGCCAAGCCTCGCTCAGCTCGATAACTCAATAAGGGGCTCCATAAGGAATATATATACATATTATTTATATATTTATATATAATACAAACAAAATAAAATTAGCATTTTAGAATTTTCCCTCCACTAACTTTGACCCTCCCACGAGTCACGAGTCATGACCCAATTCTCAAATCAATCCCATTCCCGCCCACACATTTGCCCCCCCCCCCTCACGCATTAGAAAATTAGTATTTTTTATAAACAAATATAATGTTACAATATATATTATAATTAAGATTTTATACACAACTTGGCTAGTGGCCTACTGGTAAGGAACACGGTCTTTAATAGAGCAGGTTTCGAGTTCAAACCCATACAAAACACTTTTCCACCAAAAAGTGCCCATTTTCCTTAACGAGATCGACTTGGGCTCGAGTCCGGACCAGGCTCGATAAGGGGCTCGACTCGAGCCTTATCGAGCTCGAGCCAGCTCGATAAGGGCTCGAGCTCATCAAGCCCGAGCTCGAGCCAGCTCGGCAGGGCTCAAACGAGCCGGAGCTCGAGCCCGAGCCCAGCTGAGCTTATCGAGCCCGAGCCAGGGGCTGGCTCAGCTACTTTGTTGCGAACCAATTCCCGCCAGTGCTATGAAAGCGTATCGAACACCAAACATGTGTCTGCCCGAATAAGTTGTCGAGCTACTCTTGCAAGAGATCTTTACCTTTGCCATCGATACAGGTCTCCGGCTGTTGTCCGCACCACCATCAAAGGAGATGGAGGGAGGATGAGATGAGAATGCTGCAGTCCTAGTTCTTGCACAAAGAAACCATCAATAGAGAAATCAAAATGGGAGTCTGTATCAGAAGTTTCTTCTTTGCCAGAAGCCAAAAAGGAATGGGAAAATATCTTCAATGCCCAATAAGATTTTTTTTGCATTGATGCCCAACATGGGCTGGAGTTACAAGGGTATTGCCCAACAACTCCCCCTTTCCAACCCATAAAAGAAAGATCAACAACCATGATGCTCCATGTTTAAAATACAGACTCCTGAGGTCCAATTGATTGTTGAGTTCTCACATTGGAAAGAAACACCATTCAAGCTCTCAACATAAATAAAGAGGAGTTCGCTCCAATCCAGAAAAGGAAAGGTAATTTTCAAGTTTTCGTAATGGTAATGATTTAGTCGTCATACGTGCATCATTGTCATATGTGTGGATCTTGTTAAGAACATGTTACTTTTTTCGACGGCATTCCGTTTCCAATGATTGCTAATGTGAATATGCTCCGATCTGATGTTGAATGTGAAATTCTTGCCAAGGTGGACGATAATCTAGTTGTCATAAATAATAAAACACATACTTGTCTTGACCAAAACCAAGTTTTTGTATGAGCTTCTTCATCCACAACAAATCCTTGCAAGACTATCATTGCAATAAACTCGACCTCTATAGTAGATAAAGCGACATAATTATGAAGTCGAGATTGCCCAGAAACTTCACTATCGGCTAAAGACATCAAGTATAATAATATGGACCTTCTCCAATCAATGTCACATGCATTGTTTGAATCTACGTAGCAAAAAAGAACATGATTGTCTACTCCAAAACAAAAGGAGTAGCTGTTAATACCTCAAAAATATCTCGAAATTTGTTAAAGAGAAAACAAAGTTGTTTATTGTCTAACCCTAGAGCTCTCTTATATAGGAGAAAAGCTCTACGGGTAAATTACATAGATAGGACAATAGAAATAAACTATATAGAAAGAACGACAAGATAACACAAATATCTTAACACTCCCCCTCAAGTTGGAGCATATATATCTATCATGCTCAGCTTGGAACAACAGTGATGAAAAGGACCTCTAGCCAAAGCCTTAGCAAACATGTCTGCAATCTGATCTTCTAACGCAACATAAGATGTTGGAATAAGCCCCTTTTGGATCAAATCACAAGTGTAGTGACAGTCTACCTCGATGTGCTTTGTCCTTTCATGAAATGTTGGATTATTAGCTATAAATAAAGCTGTCTGATTATCACATTTGAGCTGCACAGGAAGATGTACTTCAATCATTAAATCAATCAGGACAGATTTGACCCACATCATCTCAGTACTACCTTGAGCCATTGCCCTATATTCTGATTCTGCACTGGATCGAGCAACAAAAATTTGTTTCTTACTCTTTCATGAGACTCGTGAGCTGTCAACAAACACAATAAAGCCTGAAGTAGACTTCCTGTCATTAGGACATCCAACATAATCTATATCTGCACATCCTGTAACTGAGAGAGACATATCTATTCTAAACAGAAGACCTGCACCTGGAGATGACTTCAAGTATCTCAGAATCATGAATACTGCATCCATGTGCGCCTGCCTGGGTTGCTCCATGAACCGACTTACTTTACTCACATCAAAAGATATATCAGGCATGGTAATAGTAATATATAATAATTTCCCTACCAGTTCTCCCTAGCATCTTGTGTCCACCTCCTCAGGTCCATCATCATGAAGCTTTACATTAGGATCCACGGGGTAATAGCTGGTCTACATCCTGTCATTCATGTCTCAAATAGAAGATCAGTAACATACTTCCTTTGTGTCATAACAATACATGTTGATTTCGTGCAAATTCCATTCCAAGGAAGTAACAAAGCGTACCAAGGTCCTTGGTAACAAACTGATGTCCAAGGAAATCCTTTGCTGCTTGAATTCCTTGTGCATCACTGCCAATGATAACAATGTCATCAACATAAACCAAGATGACCACAATGCCTCGCTGGTCTCTCTTTACAAAGAGAGTATGATCTGTCGTAGATCTGACAAACCCCTTATGTTCAATCAATTCTGAGAGCTTCTAAAACCAAGCCCTCATACTCCGCTTAAGGCCATATATAGCCTTATGAAGATGGCACACTATACTAAACTCCCCTTAGCAGCAAACCCAGGTGGTTGTTGCATGTAGATCTCTTCTTGCAAATCACCTTACAAGAAAGCATTCTTGACGTCCAATTGGAAAAGTAGCCAATCACGGACCACCGCAACAGTGATAAGAATCCGCAAGGCAGTGCGACGTGCAACAGTAATAAAGACCATTAGCTATCTCGGGAGACACAATCCCAGATAGCCATACTCGTGCGTAAGCATCATCTGCCTCCCATGAGGCGTTTATCCCAGTCTTGTCACTTGGTTCCTCTACCGTGAGGATGTGCTTCTTGCCATTGCACTGCATCCGACTCATGAACTGCATGGCCCACAGTTCATATTTCATGCCATCCACTTTGATGATGGGGGTTGGACCTTTGAAGATCTGCTTTGTTGTCAACCATAACGACGACAATCATCAAGACTGGGACTTGCAACAAACACGACTTGTGTCTACACGAGCATAAGGGAAGATGGTTGTGGGTGTAAACTTATACCACAACCTCTTCCATTCTTCGACACTGCTTTTTGGTGGCTAGGGTGTTTTAGATGAACACGTCACACCCTAGAGGTCCAAAGGAGGACCTAACTCGAGATCAAATGCGAGACAGAGAACACGCGGGGTTGTGGCAGCCTTAGAGGGACAGCAACGTCACCCCACGCGTGAGAAGGCCTGCGTGAGGATCGGCGGCGTCAAGGTGGCCCGCACGTGAGGCGGGGGAGAGGCGGGACCGACGTTACGGAGGCCCGCGCGTGAGGCAGCGCCGGCGTGAGGAGGGGGGATTCTTGATGGGGGAAGGGCTAGGGTTAGGTTACAAGCTCCGGTCTAGGAGCATCACTCTGATACCATGTTAAGGAGAAAACAAAGTTGTTTATTGTCTAACCCTAGAGCTCTCTTATAGAGGAGAAAAGCTCTATGGGTAAATTATATAGACATGACAATAGAAATAAACAAGATAGAAAGAATGACAAGATAACACAAATATCTTAACAAAATCCATTTGATTGCTTCCCAACGATCTTTCCCTCGATTTAAGATAATTCTACTAATAACTCCAACTGCATAAATAATGTCAGGCCTCATATAGACCGTGACATACATAAGGCTACCTGTAGCTGATGCATAGAGAGTTCTCTCAAAAACTTTCTCCTATTCATTGGTTCATGTGTTATGACTGGAGCTCAACCTAGTCAACATTGCCTTGAGCCTTCTTCATGTCCAAAATCTGACTTGTACGTCTCAAGCCCTTCACAGAAAATGACTTGCTCCACTTCTTTTTCAAGCATGAAATCCTAGCTCTGTTGCTGCCAACAATCAACATTTCATCAACATAAAGCATCAAAGTGATGAAGTTATAAATTGAAAATTTACCGATAAAAATACAATGGTCTGAAGTAGTCTTAGAATAGTCATGTTCTCCCATAAAGGACTCAAATTCTTGTACCATTGTCTAGGTTCCTGCTTCAAGCCACAAAGGATTTTCTTTTAGTTTGTAAATGTGGTCTTCCTTGCCTTTGACCACAAAGCCCTTATGTTGTAACATGTAAATTTCCTCCCCAATGTCACCATGGACCATGGCCTCAAATTTCAGCGAAATTCGATCGAATTTCTGTCGAATATCGATATCCAGTCGAAATCAAAATTAGACCGAAATGACCGAAATGACCGAAATATGGGGGTCCTAGTACAAAAAGTGACCGAAATGACCGAAATTTCGGTCGAAATTCCACCGAAATTCCATCGAAATTCTGTTTTGGTCAGTACCGAAATGGTGACTGAAACCGACATTTAAGGCCTTGCCATGGACGAAAGACGTATTCATACCCATCTGTTCAATCTCCAAGTCAAAATCGACTGCTAAGCTGGGAATCGTCAAATAGAAGACATCTTGTCCCTAGAAGAAAAGATCTCCTCAAAGTCAACTCCCTTCCTTTGGTTGACATCTTATACGTTGGATTAAGGATGGGATGCATGCCTAGTTGGGTATTTTTGAATTTATCCCTTGTTTTCAACCATGTGTCGCCATTTCCCTCTTCTTATTGGGTCATCCATCCTTCTAGACCTTAAGCACTCTTCTTATTGGGCCATCCATCCTTATAGACCTTGAGCATTACACATGCATAGCATGGGGGCCTGATTCCCTTCAAATCCTAACGCGGACTCACTAGATCCACCTGACTTTCGAATCAGGGTGACCCTTTAACCCGGATATGCTTCTCATCGCACATGAGGAGCATGTGGACCCGAGCTCTTTCTCGTGCCTTCTCGGTCGGATCTGCAGCCGACCCACCTTCTCTTCGCGCCTCGCTACCCGATGATACCACCAAAGAAAGGTGGCTGGTCACCTTCTTCTCGCAGCTGAGAGGCAACAAAGAGCGTGGCTGCAGCCTCTTCTCCTCCATACTCAAGTCATAGTTGCTCCACTTCTCTCGCCCTCCATGCATACTGCATCAAGATCAACATGTGGCAGCCCTTGGTAGCCACCATCCCTACATGCACTGACCAACCTTTGCTGCCAACCGACAAAGGTATGTTACCTTCAGGTGACTTTCATCTCTCTAGGCCCTATAAGTGAGGAGAACATTCTTTGGGTTCCCACCATCGAGTCGCCTCCTACACCAATCCACGCCCCTTACAGTTGTTGAACCACGATCCCTCCTCGAGCCATGCTAATAGATACTCTACGTCCTCTCCCTCACCATGACAGTAAGCCATTCTAAGTGATGGAGAGTCCGTTAGGATTTTTTGTTGCCTTTCATGCATTGTACTATACACATACGTGTGTAAGATTTTGTTTCAATATGACGCAGTCCTTCCTGAGTTCGACCGACCTTTTTTTGTAAAAAAACATGAATACAATAGAATACATATACAGTTTGTATTTTTTGTGCAGTTTTAATGTTTATATTATAATGTGCAATTTTGTATGCGGTTTTGTATTTATAATGTGCAGCTATAATACGAACTGTCTATGTATTCCAATAAAATGCTCGTATTTTCTACAAAAAGAGGTTGTCTTTTCTGAACTCAGAAAGGACTGTGTTCTATTGGAAGGGCCCCCTATATGTATATATGTATGTAGGTGTATATAAATAGATAACACAAATAATAATCACTACATATATATAAGTAATAAACCACATAATAAGAACAATCATAAGAGATATCACCAAATATCCCACACTAGACACAGCAATCAGACGAAAATCCTCAACACGCTAAAAAACATCCTTCTTCGGCAGCAAAAAAAGAAGCACATTGTTGAGCTGGTCAAAGCCCACACTAGCCTCAAAGACTCATCCAAGACCGTCATCAGATCATCAGTGACAATCTACCAAAATTCATGGTAAAAAAAGATAGGATAATTGTCTGCACAAGGGCACCATCAGCATTCAAGTCCCACACAACTTGCTTTAACTCGTCATGTTCAAATATACTTATCATTTTTGTTGCACGTTGCACCGAGAGGTAGGAGCCCCCAGGCTCGTCCATCTACGAGATTTGGAAATGTCTCTACGAGAAATGCCACGAAAGTAAGAGGCTAACTCCCTACCAATCCCTATGTCATGCTCCACCTGATTATCGTTCACTGTAATGGCATGGATGAGGTTGTGGCGACAACGGCAACTCTATGGAAAAATTATGTATTTGTGTCACCTTCTTTGATCCATTTTATCTAGATCTATGCCACCACTCAACCATTTTTTTCTTGTCCTCCTCAAGGACAATTTTTGATACTTCCCACTTTCTTTGAGCTCGAGATCAATTAAATCATGGGAGTCCTCCACAAGGTTTAATATAGCTACCTCCGCCTCCGCAGTTGACCAACGACCGTTGAGGCCTCTTGCAAGTTGCATTTATAAGTACGCAACCACTTACGAAGGGATGTAAGCCTATATGCTAGCCTAGTAGAAGCGGATCAAAGACTAGCATCAATGGACCAGTTCTTAGCCACCAACTCTCTGAAGCGTCCTCCAAAGCAAGGACCTCTCAAACCTGAAAAAGGATTGGGTGCTAGACCTTTGGCCAAAATCCCAAACCAAAGGGGTATGATCCAACCTTGATCTCGATCGAGACCACCAACAACTCCGATGAAGCTAAGAACCGATCCAGGCACGATCGAGACCATTGTTCCTCCATGTATATTGAGTGCCCCTCGAGTCAACCACCTCCAACTAAAATTCATCAACCAGCTCGAAAAAATCCGCAGAGCACGGATCTTGCCCACCTCCACCTCTAAAGTGATCCAAAGATAGCAAAAAATGTTAAAATCACCCCCCGCCGATCAATCCTCAGTGAGGAATGTCGTTGATCTCCCGCAACTCAGACCACAGCTCCGACCTCGAGGATTGATCTATGGTCCATAGTCGCACGAAATATGGAGTGTCTTTTCAATAAGACAGGTTCGAAGCATCACAGACTAGACAAATCTCCCTTGGACCTATGAAGCAAAGACGAAGTTCTCTTTCCTCCAAGCAACCAGAGTACACCCAAAACAATCGATATACGAAGCAACTCGAAAGGACAGATGGGTCAACAGACCCGTAAAGGACCACAGATGATCAGACAGGTCACAGAGCTTTGTTCCTTCGAGCAAGATAATATCATGAAACCAGCCCAAAATGAGAGATCCGATGGATCTCCGTGTTTCGAGATCACCCATACCCCACATATTCCACGTAAGCATTTTTGTTTTGAAACCATTTTTTCCCATGGTTAGCACCATGCCAAACATACAAGCTACGAAGTCTATTAGTGTCGTTCTTCCAATACCTACAACCAAGGGTACCAAATGTGAATGGGAGCGCACTTCAGCTATAGAGTCTGATGGATTTGACAAGCTCTCGTAGGTTGATCCACGATAGTTTCTTTGCCTCTAACGATAACGCTTCTTAAACATGTGATGCATCCCCCCGGTCGAATAAGTAGAGGATGCTGACAGGACAACTCAAGAAGCCGAGGCAAACCCTCCCCAACTCACTAGCTGCAATCCTCTCCATGAAGGAACATCACTGTTTAAGCACCTCTGAGATCGTCATTCCATGCTCAACGAGAGTGGGGATCCCCAACAATGCACCTCCCTTTACGCTCTGACAACGATAATAAAAGAGGCAAGATCGTTTCACCCGTGTTCATAATCAGACCCAGAAATAGAGGTCCGTTAAGCAGCTCCGAAAGGGCAGGCCCACAGCCACGTGAGTTAAGGAAGGCTGGTTTAGACGAGTTCCATCTTCCCGTAATCGAGTCGGACCAAAGAGATGGACACCCCCAAAATATCTACTAAAAAGGGTGGTCAAAGCCCTCACGTCAACAAACATTAACAATAAAAGAAGGAACACCGTTGGCAACCGAACGATCCTGAAATTAGCGTCTACTGATCTTTCCACTTTTGGAAGAGGGATTCAATTTCAAATCCCAAAAAAATCGCCTCCACACCAGCATCTTCTACATCCAACGAAGGCACGAGCACCAGCTCCGAAGATGGCATGAACACTTCAACAATCTCACCCTCATTGTCAACCGGCTTGCTCCCAGTAGCACCCTCCGAAGAGCTCAACATCGATGGGACTGGGATCGCCACTTCCATCCCCCAGATATTAAATGAAACCCTGCTCACCTAAAGAGCACATGAGGTCTTCATCCAAAGTGGCCTTTTACCATGAAGCTCTACTATTGTAGCCGCAACATCCGCCCTCGCGCTACACCCATCTGAGAGGATCTTCATGACAACGCCCAACTCACAGAGGGTTGGCTTTAGAGCTTCGATCGTACACGGTAGTAGCGACACTCCTACTAGCAACCTAACCATGTGGTTGCTCTCCGTACCCAAAGAGACATTCTCGTCGTTAGTGAACCGAGGATGGCAACATCGCACACCTTTCACAGCATGAACATCCGACAACAAGCAACCTAAATTCAAAAGCGACGAACCTTGCATACAAATCAATGTATCGTCAATTTGCGTGATGTCATCCTTAAAGGATTGGCCCAAAAACTCCAAGATCTCCACAACTACATAGACGAGGTTCCAATCTTCATCCTCTAACACACCTATCAAAAGACCACTTTTCCCAAATGAAGACTGCGCAGATTTTTAAGACAAGGTGCTTGCACTCCCCTTCACTAATAACGCCCAGGATTTTGCGCACACCACCTAAAGTGAAAACCACGAGGAACAGCTCCCACGCTTAAACTTTACTCTTTTCTCTTCCTGACCTACTTATTCTTCTTTGTGATCATACTTGAGTCAAATTTCATCGTGCCAAGCATTTCAACCAGCGATGGCCCCAATTCTACAATAGAAGCATTGGGGCAAGGCCTTAAGTCCACCACTTTATGGCTACAATTGACAGATCGGTAGCACAGTGGTCCCTTCTTCCGATGAGAAGCGACTGTCTACCCACCACAAGGGATAGTCCTTTGCCTAGGGAAGTGCTCCTTGTAGAGATATATGTTATGTTATTTGTACTATTTCATATTTTCTATATTCTTGTGGACTCCTGATGTAATTTACCCATAGGCTACTCTCCTATATAAGAGAGCCTAGGGCATATGGAATAAACAACTCTCTGATTTTTCCCAACATGGTATCAGAGCGACGGTCCTATACCAGAGTTCTCGAACCAAATCCTAACCCTAGCCCCCACCTCCAAGCCCTAGTGCGCGCCGCCCCTCCGTGCGCACAACCCCGCGTCGCCCATCCGGCACTCCTCGGCCCAGCACTGCCCATCCGACGCTACTCATCCCAGCACGCTCCGTACGCCGTGCGTCGTGTGTTGCCCCTTCGCCAGTCGGCCCCGTGACTCGACCACGCGCACCGTGACTCGACCCCGTGCAATGTGCGTTGTGACTCGCCCTGTGCCGTGACTCGCACGCCGCCTCTCTCTCTTCCTTTGGGCCTTCACATCCTAGGGTTCGAACAACTCTAGGTCTCGTCGTGCCGTGACTCCTAGGTCTCGCGTGCAGCCACCTAGGGTATCTTCGTCATCGAAGAGACCTTCGCCCGCGTCTCCACGTTAATGGGTTTGGTTGCTTGAGTCTACACATGCAACCGAGCCCGTGAATGTGAGTGTAGACAATCATATCTTCAGTCTACAACCCTAGTCTTCTATTATCATCATGTCAGAAAGCAAGGCAGATATTCCATCTAAATGTGCCTTCAGAGGTCCCGCGCCTATTGTGAAGATGGACGGGTCAAATTATGAACTGTGGGCAATGCAGTTCATGAGTATGATGAAGTCGACCGGTAAAAAGCTCATTCTTACTGAGGAGAACATTAGCAATAGAGATTGCAAATGATATTCTCCATCAGCCCACTGCAAAAGCAATGTGGGATATTCTAATTGCTATCTATTCACAGGCAAAGAATGAGACGAAGACTCTGCAACTCCAGCATGACATCTTTACAATCAAGCAGGATGGACGACTTCTACACTCATTATACACGTCTTCACATGGAATGTTTGAGAAGTTTTACAGCTTCATGCCTCTCACAGCCACTCCTGAGCAACAGAAGACCTACCGGAATGCCACCATGGCTGGTGTATTCCTGCCAGCCCTTGATCCAGAGTACGAGGCGCACGTTCCCAGATCTTGGCATATTCCACTATTCCTCTGATGGAAGAAGCCTTTCACAGGCTGAGTCGTATTACTGTTCCTTCATCTACTACCAATCAGACCGCCTCAGCTATGGCAGCATCTCGAGGTCGTGGGGGTCATCATCAGTTTCGTGGTCGTGGACCTCGAGGCAGAGGAGGACGTGTTCGGCCATCATGCACTTTCTGCCACCGTTCTGGACATACCGAGGACATATGCTATTCCAAACATCGATTTCCTGCCTCAGCATGAGTAGCTGAATAGACTGAACTTCCATTTGCTTCCTCTCTGGATCAGCGCTTTGATGATCTTGTAGCTCGTCTAAGGAGCATTATTCCTCCATCCGATCCTGTTGCATCAGCGCCTGCCTCTGAGAGTCATTCTGACGTTGCTGCTTCTGCATCCACCAGTACCTCAGGTAGTACTTATGCATTCACTAGCAGTGGTGGATCTGATACTTTAGAGTGGATTATGGACTCGGGTGCCACACATCATCTGTGTGGTGATCAAGGTCTACTTACAGCCTATCGAAAGGTTCCTCCAGGTCGTACTGTGGTTATTGCTAATGGGACACACTCCCCGATTACTGATCAGGGGGAGATTAGCCTAACACCATCTATGCACCTCAAGAATGTGTTGCATGCACCTGATTTTTCTATGAATTTGTTATCCATTAGCCAACTTACAAAGGATTTACATTGTCGAGCAATTTTTTATATACCTTCTCTCATTTATCACGACATCCTTACGAGCAACGTGGTTGAGCGTGGCTATGAGTAGGGTGTCCTATATCGTCTCAGTCGGACCCCATATACCGGAATCTCCTCTCTTCTTGCTAGACTTGTCTCTCCATTCATGTGACACGTGCGCTTTGGCCATCTACCGCTTCAGAAATTGCATCGTGTTTTATCTTAAGTTTCACTTCACGCGTCCATCTAATGTAAGACTTGTTAGTTGGGAAAGCATCATCGGTCTACCTTCCCCAGTCGTCAGAGTCAGAGTAGTAGCTCCAAGTTTGAGTTGTTTCACGTTGATATCTGGGGTCCGAGTCGTGTTCCTAATCATCAAGGACACAGGTTTTATATGGTCTTAGTGGATGATTTTGACTCTTTTATGCATCAGTAAAGATTGTGAGAAGTGATAATGCCTTGGAATTTGTACCCGTACTCTCTCAAATTACTTTTCAACACAAGGTATTATCCACCAAACATCATGTGCCTATACTTCCCAACAAAATGGGGTTGCATAAAGGAAACATCGTCATTTACTTGATGTCACCAGAACGCTTCTCATACATAGTCATGCACCTCATTCTTTCTGGGGCGATGCTGTTCTAACAGCATGTTATCTCATTAATCGCATGCCGTCGTCTGTCTTAGGTGAGAAGATTCCTTTCTCCCTTGTTTTTCCTGGAAAAGAATTGTTCTCTCTTACCCCACGTGTGTTTGGCTCGGTTGCCTTTGTCCATCAGTTGTCTCCAAGTATTGACAAGCTCTCTCCTAGGGCTGTCAAGTGTGTTTTCGTTGGGTACTCCAGGACATAAAAAGGGTACATGTGTTATGATCCGTTGCGAAGGAGATACTTTATTAGTATTGATGTCACCTTTTTTGAGTATGTTATGTACTTCTCTCCTACAGGTGATCGGTTGGTATCCTCAGACACTGATGAAGCCATATACATGCCACCTCTACCACTACCTACATCACCTACGCCTCCTGTTATAGTTCATGTCCCCCCATTGCCACTCCATTATACTCGTCGGCCTGCTTCTGCTCATCATCTAGCTCGTCTGAGGTATGTTCTAAGAATATAATCAATAATGATGGATCTAATAATTAACCTAAGCAGGCAGTATTACAGAGATCAGATGAGGATGCAAGTGATTTGGATCTACTTATTGCACTTCGGAAACAGAGGCGTAGCTGTGTGTTATATCCTATAGCATCCATGGTTGGTTGGGTGGGGTCGTTGGTGTAACCCACGCTAGGTTGGTTGGGTGGGGTCTTCTTGAACATGTCTCTCTTTTCTTGCTTCTCTCCTTGTATATACCTTTTTGCTTTCCAGCTTTTTAATAAAGAAAAAGGGGCGAGCACCACGAAGTGTCTCCCCCGAAGTGTTAGACTTCAAAAAAATAGCATCCACGGTTTCTTTTGATCGTTTATCTGGTGACTTCAGGAGCTTTGCCATTGCACTATCTGCTGTGGATATTCCACGAAATTACCAAGATGCATTGAAGGACAGAAGATGGCGTTTAGCTATGGAAGAAGAGATGGCTGCTCTTCAGTCAAGAGGTACCTGGAGCCTCGTCCCTACACCTATCGGTGTGTCTACAGTGAGCTGTAAGTGGGTCTTCACAGTTAAGCAGAATGCAGATGACAGCATTGACAGATACAAGGCACGCTTGGTTGCCCGTGAGTTTACACAGACATATGGGGTGGACTATCTTGATACATTCTCGACGGTTGCTCGCCATTCAACCTTACGGATCCTTCTTTCTGTTGTGGTTACTCGTGATTGGCCATTATTCCAATTAGATGTTAAGAATGCACTTTATATGGTGACTTGCAGGAGGAAGTCTACATGCAACAGCCATCTGGTTTTGTTGTTGGGGGGAATATTCTAAGGTGTAGACTTCATAAGACCATTTATGGCCCTAAGCAGAGCCCTAGAGCTTGGTTACAGAAGCTCTCAGACTTGTTTGAAAAATAGGGGTACATACGTTCCAATGCAGATCATCCCTATTTATACAGAAAACATCCAGAGGTATTTGTTGCAATTATGGTTTATGTAGATGATATCCTGATTACAGGTGATGATGGACAAGGAATTCAGAGGACGAAAGAAATGTTGGGTCGTGAATTTGTCACCAAGAATCTTGGAGTCCTTAGATATTTTTTGGAACTGAAGTTCGCCAGAAATCCACGTGGACTTGTAATGACCCAGAGGAAATATGTCACTGGCCTGTTGAGTGAAACAGGAATGCTTGGATGCCGACCGGCCACTACACCTATGGATCCGAGCATGAAGTTATATGATGATGACACTGATGAGGTGGATATGAGAAGACACGGAGAACTGGTGGGAAAACTTCTTTATATTACCATTACCAAACTTGATATTTCTTTTGCAGTCAGGCGGGTGAGCCAGTTCATGGAGCAACTACGTCAGGTATATATGGATGCTATACATATGATACTCAGGTATCTTAAATCATCTCCAGGTGCAGGTCTATTATCCAAGAGAGACAAGGAGTGCTATCTCAGTGTGCGCAGATGCAGACTACGCTGGATGTCCCAAGGATAGGAAGTTCATCACGGGATTTGCTATATATGTTGGAGACTCTTATCTCATGGAGAAGCAAGAAGCAAAATGTTGTAGCCAGATCCAGTATTGAGTTTAAATATAGGGCTATGGCCCAGGTTAGTACATAAATGATGTGGGTGAAAGCTGTTCTTACAGATCTATATATAGTGGAGATAGTGCAACCCTAGTTGTGCATGAAAAACCAGCATGCCCCAGCATATTAAACATCTGTAGCAAGAATCAGTACGTGTTTGATGCTTTAGAAAAAACTTCGAATTCTTTCATTAGGTTCTCCATCGAGGCTAAGTCACCCAACATTATGGGTTCAAGTCGTCAACAGTAACCCATTATCGAATACATGAAAACCCGCTTTTATGCACCACTCATCAAATTTGATAGGACCACCTATGATTTGTGGGGAGCAGCATGGAAGTTTCCCATGGTTAAGGACATGGTCTAAAAGGTCATGAATCTATGGAAAATAACCAATGTACGTGGGTCCACAAGATAATATATTATGCCAAATCATGCCATATTGGACACGTTTGGCAAAAGCATGGTCATCTGACCTTTGCATGTCATGCCACTCCTAAGGACTCTAACCACGATACCTAGTCCTATTAAAAGCATAATGAGATGATTGCTCGACTCAATCATCTAATTCGAGCTAATTCTTGGCACTCGCATCTTCAACTTCCATTCATGTTGACATTGTTGTATATATCAAGGTTTTTTTATTATGAACTTTACTACTTAGGGGTTGATTCCAATGCATAATGGTCCCACTTCCTATGGCTCTGGAATGTGACAATCAAGCTGTTATATTTATTGCCAATAATCCAGCATTTCAAGAATGAACCAAGCACATTAAGGTTGATTGTCACTATATACGAGACATGATTCAGAAGGGTTTTATTTCAACATCTCATATTAGCTCAGAGGACCAAACTGCAGATATCTTTACCAAGGCGTTACTTAGAAAGTCGTTCCAAAAGTGCCCGTCCAAGCTGAGCATGATCGACATCTATGCTCCATCTTGAGGAGGAGTGTAGAGATATATGTTATGTTATTTGTATTGTTTTATATTTTCTATATTCTTGTGGACTCCTGATGTAATTTACCCATATGCTACTCTCCTATATAAGAGAGCCTAGGGCATATGGAATAAACAACTCTCTGATTTTTCCCAACACTCCTCTCGAAAACCTCAACATATTTTGGTGGACCTCTCATCGAACTCTCTACCGTGCATCTGGTAGGTGGTGGAGGAGTCGTCCCCTCTCTCCTTATCTCTCCACACTTTCTCACCATATATGTGGGCGATCTCATCTTCTCGATTAAGGTAATTAATGTTCCACCTTAAGCTTCTCCACGACTAACGGAATACCTAAGTACTTTACCATGAGATCCCGTTTCAGGAGTTCCTAAAATCCATGCATATCGAATCTAAACAGACTTGTCGAGATCTATCGCCACATAGGTTGATTTTACCACATTCGTTTTCAATCCCGAGAAGCATTCAAACAACTCCAACAATGCCGACACCAACCTTTCGTCTCTAATTCCAACCTCAATGAAAAGATTGTATCATTTGCATACTAAAGCAAGGGAATGGATATATCGCCTTTGGTGAAGCCATGTAAGAAACCGTTCTGGACAGCTGCTCGAGAGATAATATTCAACACATCCACCACAATTACGAAGAGAGGAGCAAGAGGGCAGCCTTCGCTGACCCTTATACAAGTACAGATAACATATTCCAAAATTATTTTCCATTAAGCCAAAAGGAGATCAAAAAGGAACCCCTCCTACAGATGACTTGTATTGGTGCTAAATAGTTGAAATGTGAAAGTAAGTGATCTTTTAAAAAACCTCGGAATTTCAACAAATTAACTCCCATAAGATGTGCGCAACCACTCCTTCTTAAATAGGTAACAAAATTCTTATAAAGCTTCAGATTTCAACAACTAAACCAGATAGCTTATTTTTCAACTTCCCTTGGAAAAAAACCTATTTTGAGGTGAAAAATTATTTGATAACAGCATTTATCATGGCATTACATCAACGGAATAATTGTAAGAGAAGCCCCTATACTTATATACATTAAACAATATTCATTCAGGTAGCGCAAGACCAATTCAAATATGATGGTTTTTATAGATGCTAAGAAATGGTAAAATACCAAAATCAGCAGTAACTACTGCAAACATGTTAACAGAATAAGATAACTGAATACCAAGTACATTTATAGTTCAAGCATAAGGCGCATGCTAAGTAAACATCACATCAATACAAATGACATCTCGTTTAGGAATACTCTGCAGTACACACACATACCTCACATGCAAGTGCAAAAACTGCAAAACAAAACATGGCCAAGCAATGAGAAACTATCAGCCTTCGGCAGCTTCGGACCCTTTTGGTGCAAACGGGTCATGTGTGGGACCCACGTCTTGCCCAATATGTCGATGGACCAAACGCTGGAGATCTGCCATGACCTTATGCTCCCGTTTTGCTTTCTCCTCGTAATTAAACATAGCAAGCGCCCGCTTATCTTCAGCACTGTAGACTTGGTTTTCTTTTCTGATACGAATAGCATTCATTCTCTGGTGCCTGCTTCCACTCATCACATATCCCAAGCTCTCAAATTTCTGGATCTCCTCCGCCGACAGACCGACCTCTCCTCTCCTAGGAATACGCTTTCCCTGCTGCACGTACTGTGCTATCGCATCTCCCTCACCAGGCCGCAATGCCCCACCATAACTGATGTGCCCCTCCGCCCGAGGAAGTGGCATCGGCCCCACAACTGCTTCATTATCTAAACCAGCCTTCATTTGGGACTCAATCAGCTCCTTAAACTTTAGTGCATGTGCTTCTGGATCAAGCTCTGGTTTCTTCAAATCATTTTCACGAGCAACACCATCTGAATCCGATGAGCTCCCAGATTCCAACAGTGTCACCTTCTCACTATGCCTCGATTTTCTTTTCTTCCTGGTTTCCTCCGAGTACCCCGGTGAAGACTCCGAGTTTGAATTCATGTCCTCCTCTGAGCTCAAATCTCTGTTCTTCCTCCTACTTTTCACGCTCTTTCTCGATTTACCCTTCAGCCTTCTCTGCTGATACTTGCCCGGATTCGACTTCCTACGCCTCCGATTCTTCTCTTCCTCGCTAGATGAAAAATAAGAAGTCTCTGAATCCTCGCTCGAATCCTCAACTGATGAGATCCTGCTCCGCCGCGAGCTCTTCCGGTTCCTCCTACTGCGTGATCTCTGCCGATCTCCCTTCTTCCTTCCCCTCCTCGAATCCAACCCGTCAGGCTCCGAATCAGACTCTTCAGTCTCCGAATCCCCAGACGAAAATCCCTTCCTCTTCTTCCTCCTTTCCCTTGGGTGCTCTCCCTCCGACTGTGAATTTTCCGTGGAGACGGAGTCCACTGACTTCTTCTTACCGTCCTCACGGCCATCGTCGGACAAATTCCCCTCGCCATCATCAGCATCCCATTCCGTTCTCTCGCCAGGAGGGGGGCTCGGGGTGACGCGCCATATGCAGTTCTTAAGCTTCTTGCGGAGCCTCTGTCGCTTGAGGCGCCGGTACTCCTCGTAGCTGAGGTCCTTGAGATCCTCATCGGAGGAGGAGTGGTCTTCCTTGGCGCCGCGGTCAAGGTAGGGGGCGCGGCGGCGGTGGGAATCGCGGCCGACTCGGGTTAGGGTTTCGGGGAAAGCAGGACTGCGGGAGCGGCGGCGGTGGGGCAGGCGGTGGTAGTCGGGGGAGCGGCGATCGGAGAGGCGAGGGGCTTCCACGATGGACGCGAGACGCGTTTCGGCCCTTCCCATCGTCGTTTTGTTTTGGGTGGGAGGTGGTAGAAGGAAACCAAGGGGGAGAACCGCAATTCGCTGCAGATATATGATTAGCCTACAATGTCGCGTAAATAGTTGGGCCATCTTCAAGAGCACACAAGTATTATTATATTGAATTGTTTTAGGGTTTTATCATTTGTACCCCTCTTGCATATTGTAATTCATTTGTGATCCTTCTTTTTTGGGATATCAACTAACACTCTTATCACTTGTACGCTTCAAGGTACTTCCGTCCATCCGTCCATGGGCATCCCAGCAGAACGCTAACCTCTCATCTCCTATGCCTCCCTCCTCCTTTGAACCCCTCCCCCTCCAAACCACTCCCCCCCCTCCTCATCTACCTCCCTCCTCCTCTTGAAAAAATCTCCACCCCTCCTCCATCATGCAACATCCCATACCTGAATTGCTTGTTGATGCATCAGCAGCAATACCTTCCCAGCTTTCGGACGTCATCAACAAAGAACTCCTCTGGGAGCTTCTCCCGATTGTGGGTTCTGGTTGGCTACAGCAGCACGCTATGATGTTGACCGAAGGGTGGAGATCAGCTCAGAGTGGAGTCTTTGATATCGGTGTTGCATGATGATACTCGGAGATGATCGACGAAGGCAACGGTGGGTCTCTCTAAAGTCGGAGAATGGGCTCAGGTCAGAGCCTTGATCCTCGGCTCACCCGAGATGATGCTCGTGCATATTCTTGGCGAGGTTGCTCCAAATGTAATTGCAGTTACATATCTTGATTAGGGGCTTCAAGTTTCCAAGAAAAGATCGATGAGGCTTGTGATTCTTGAATTCTGCAACTGACAGGAAGGAAGAGATTATGTATACGTTGGATCCTCTATGTATTTCACAAACCTCTCCTACCTCTTTAGTACCACATGGACTATTTAGGAGAAAGACAGTGGGGTTATAATTATGAGTGTTCCCCAAGCCCCAGGTGGACTTGTCAGGGGCATGTGAATTTAAGGTCATTGGACATGTGTGCATTTAACACATACACGTGCGCCCAAGCACCTCGTGTTGCCATGCTATGTTATGCCCGACCCCTGACCCATGTTTGTGTCTGTGTCCATGTTTGTGCATGTGACGTGCATGCGGTTTAAATTTTTAAATAAATTTCATTTTAGCCAATATTTGTTTTAAGTCGACGTATTTCCAATTGACGTAAAAGTTCCTAACTAGGCATGAAAATGGATGGGATATGGATCAGATATGCCTCTTTCCATATCCATATATGCTTCATCTATATCGGATACATACATTGATATGATTCAGGTATGCATTAACAAAGTCATATCTTTAAAAATATGAATACGAATTCCAAACAGATATTTTTCGACTCTGTTACGGATCGAATAAAGAGCGGATAATATATGGATTGAATAAAGAGACAATCCAAATATGAATCTCATAAAGAATGAATCCAAATATGAACACAATAAATATGGTGTCCGAATAGCAACCGCATTCAAGAATATGAATTGAATTTTAATCAAAGTTAATGATGATTTTAAAAAATGACAATGAAACATAAATAAGTTGCATCATGAAAAAAGAAAGTGTTGAGGTAACCGACGTTCTTAACTGGAAGCAAAAAGGGTATAGAGTTTCGTAGCTTTCGTTCATGTCCATCCCAACAAATAGAAATTTATTGATATCATTAAAATAATATATTTTATAATAAATAATACTAATATAATAACACAAGGATGTGGATTATATTATATTAACTAATATATGAAATAATATTAAATGTTGTATTCGGATATCTAAATCCAGATCCAGATATTCAAGCCATTACCATATTCGTATCCATATTCGAAAAAATTTTGCAATCCATATCCATATATGATATGTATTCGATTAATGTTCGGATACGAATATCCATATATATGGTAATTTTTTGAATACGATAAGTGGATATTCAGATATACATGTATCTATTTTCAACATTATTCCTAACCCAATTATTATCTCAAAAATGAGATCCATTAAAGACAGATGAGCAATCACTTTCACTCTTTTACATCCAAATTAATTGACCATTTAGATAACCATTTGGGCATTAAACAGATATCTTCGATAAAGTTGGGTATGACCAACGAGACTACGGGGACTCGTTCATACTTTATTATTTTTGAGAGAAAAACAACTCTTTTGGGCTCCATGTTAATCGGTAGTTCGTCTATATAAAGGGCGGTACCCTCAACCCTTTACGCAACAACAAGAAACCACAACATTCTTCCAGTTCTCCACCTCCATCCACATCTCACCACTTATGTGCTCATTGTGGATTCGCGATGACACAATCTTACTTTGTTTATCTACGATAATGATGGCCATAGGATGTTGCACATTGTTCTCTTGCTAGCATTGAGAGGCAACAGCCAACTTGGGGGGGGGGGGGGGGGGTGAATCTGAGAGATAGGCAGACATCAAGCTCGTGGATAGGAGCTACAAAATTTGATTTCACAACAACGTCTTCAGATGTGCCTCCATTTCCTTGGTTGCCTCTTTGCAACTAAGATTCCTTTTGTTTTATTATGATCAGAATTACTTGCCTACCTAAATTTGAAAATAACCTCACAAATAGTGCAATATTACAAACATTTTTCCAACATTGTGAGATCAGATCCGCAAGTTTCCTATCTATTGTTTGATATCGCCTTTGTTAATTAAACCTCTATTAAAGATGGATCTTACAACAATGATCAACATGGAAGATATTATTAGTCTTAGACCCGAAATTTTTGTAGGTTTACATTTCCATAGATGGCAACAAAAAATGAAATTTTGCTCACTTCATTGGGATTGGTTTCTGCTATAACTCCTCCCGGGGAACTTGAATCTCTTGTCAATCTTGTAGACCATGTCAATTTATGTTTCTAATGCTTTATTCGCATCCATTTACAATGTTCCATTTGCTTCACCTACAATGTCTCATCTTAAAATACTTAGAGAAACATATTACCTTTGTCATGGTAGGATTCTTTTTGGTTTATCCGATGAGCTTTATGACATCCATCATATGCACCACATTGTTCTCGAGCTTTGGAAAGATTTAGGTGATAAGTTTGGTATGAAGGTTGTGGGTTTGGAATAGATATGCTTTTATCCAGTGGCTTGACTATAAGATGGTAGAAAATAAACATGTCTCTACACAAGGTATTGAATATCAAAATATTGTCTCTAAGTCTATTCCTAGTGTCTATAAGCTTGAGGAGAATGTGCGAGTAGCAGCTTTAATTGAAAAATCCCCTCCTCTTGGAAAGACTTTGTAAATCTCTCCATCATAAACTAAAAAGATGAACATGTCTTCTCTCGTAAAGTCCTTTCAAACCAAAGATCAATAGATCATCACAAAGCAAGGGACACTAAGTACAACCTCATATCAATCTTGTAGACCATGTCAACACCAAAAGAAACCCCATAAATTCCACCCAAATCCAAGAAACCTTTCAAGAAAGGCAAGCAATCTGATCAGAATAATAACATTGATTCTAAGGGCCAACGCATCTGCTACACATGTGGTAAATCGGGTCACCATGCAAATGTATGCAAGAACGACAGGGGACAAAAGAACCAACCTCCTGAGAATACTAAAGTTAATATGATTTATGTGAGGGTCGATGCTTCTGAAATGTTAGAAACCAACTCTATCATTCTTAATGTTAGTTCTCCCTCGCATGATAATTGGTGGTTAGATTTTGGAGCAGTATCTCACATATGTTATGGACGCTCTTCCTTTTCCACCTATCAAGATGATAGCACCAGTATCACCACTTGTCTCCGTAAAACACATTCTAGGCTTTGGACGTGTGGACTTGAATCTCACATCACAGAACGTCTTGAAGTTACATGATATTTTACATGTTCCTAGTTTTAAAAAGAACCTTATTAGTGAATTTCTAATTATGTCTTCTGGTTTCTCGTTATTGAGTCAGTGTAATAAAGTTGTAATCTCACATTTTGGTTCCTATATAGGCGTCGACTACACTTGTAGCGATCTTATCAAGCTTAGTATTGAGTTTTGTAATGGTTCTTCCCATATTAATGAAATTTACATTAGAGCTCTTTCTGCTACTTTATCATCCGATGGTTGGCATGCTCGCTTAGGACATGTAAACAAAAATACAGTGAAGCATATGGTTCACATGGACTTAATTCTCAAAATTGATTTAACAAATAATGATAGATGCATAATTTGTTTGAAAGCTAAATTGCCTAAGAAACATTTTAGATCAATAGAAAGAAACTCTATATTGTTTAAGCTTGTTCATACCGATATATGTGATCTAAACCATGTTATTACTCGTGACAATATGCTCTACTTTGTGACCTTTATCGATGACTTTTCCAAGTACTGTTATGTTTATTTGCCGAGATCTAAATACGAGGAAATGGAAAAGTTCAAAGTCCACAAAATTCAAGTAGAAAATGAAATTGGTAAGAACATAAAAAGGACTATATCTGATAAAGGGGGTGAGTATACTTTATATGAACTAAACCAGATACGTGAGGAACAAAAGCTTAAACATGAAACCATTGCCCCATATAACCCTCAATCTAATGGTGTGGTTGAAAGGAATAACACAACACTGATCAATGTGGTCAATATCATGTTAACTGAATATGGTCTTAACCAATGATTATGGGGGAGGCTCTCTCAATCGCAAGCTACATGCTTAATTGTATCCCTTTTAAACACATAGATAAAACTCCTCATGAACTTTGATTTAACAGGAAACTTGTGTTAAAGCACCCTGAAGTATGGGGATGCTTAACCAAAGTTAAGATTCCTAAAAATAGGAACATGAAGTTAGGTACTAAAACCATGGATTATGTTTTCATATGGTATGTAGAAAAGAGTGATACCAATAGATTTCTAGTTATAAAATCCAATATCCTAGAAATTAGGATCAATTTCAATACTAGAGATCAGACCCGTAGATGCACTGTATTATGAAAATATCTTTCCTCTCAAATCTTCTCTCCCTAAATAAGTTGGCGGAGGAACTTAAAATTCTAAAACCCTTTAATCCCCTCAAGATACAACTCCATTTATTGATGAAGCAAAACCCTTAAAATTCTAAAACCCTTTAAGCCCTGAAGAAGTTGTTGAGCCTCCTAATGACCTAGGTTGATGTAAAGGAGTTATAGTGACTAAGCACTTTGGTCCTGATTTCTGCACTCTCTTAGCAGAAGAGGACCTCGAGACATATGATGAATCTATGAAATCCACATATCATAGTTTTGGAATAACACAATTGATAATGAAATATAATCCAGAATGAATAATGACACTGGGATTCTAACCGACCTTCCTCCATGATACAAGAGCATTGGATATAAATGGGTCTTCACAAAGAAGTTGCGAGCATAGGCTTCCAAAGATAAGTTTAAGGTCAAGCAAGTAGCCAAAAGGGCACAAACAGAAAGATGGTCTTGATTATTTTGATAAATATGTCCTGTAACAAAAACTACCTCTATCTGTGTTCTTGTCGCTTTAGTCGTGATATGTAATCTTGAAATCCATCAAATCGATGTCAAGACTGCTTTCCTGAATGGTGACATTGAGGAAGAGATTTATATAGATCAACCTGAAGGGTTTGTAGTCCTTAGACAAGCACACAAGGTTTATAGATTAGTAAAATATTTATATGGTCTAAAACCTAAGCAATGGAATGATAAAATTGTTAAAATGGATTTATCTGTTGGATTCACTACTAATGAATCAGATGGATGAATTTATTCTAAATCTTATGTGAATGGTATTGTAATAATGTGCTTGTATGTTAATGACATTTTAATCTTTGGATCAAATTCAATAATTATTTCTAAAACTAAATTCTTTCTTGCTAAAAACTTCGATATGAAAGTTTTAACAATTGATGTTATACTTGATGTAAAATTGAGTAGACATACTTCTGGCTATACTCTAAACCAACCTCACCATGTGATGAATCCCAGATCCAACTACATCATTTCCTATGATTATGTCTCTTGCTTAAGAAGTTCAATAAAAATAACTAACAATTAACCCTAATTAACTAAGTGTAGTTGTAAATAAATGACCTTAATTATTGTATATTATCTACCCTATTATTGTGCTATTATTTATGTATTTATTAATTATTACAAATCCAATAAAAGTTATAATAATATCGTATATATTTATTCTAACCTAACTTATAAAATAACCATAAAAATAATACAAGAAAAAATAAGTAATTTTAATCTCCAAATCACTTACAAAATAATAACTATGTATAGTTGATTTTATTTTTCTTCGAGCTCTGCATGAAAGTTGTAGATCTCATCGAGATATAATTTTTTACGTTTTCCATTTTTCAATTATTTTTCGTTCTAGTTATTTCTAATTTCATATCGATTTATGTATTTATATGCATTCCCATTGAGCCACATAGCGCCATCTAGATGTACCACGTGGCCCCGCATCTTCAATCTAGTTGGCTTCGCTCCGGACCATTAGATCATTTGATCCAAGGGTCAAGAGCCTTCATCAACTTCCAAATGCTTCACCCAATCGGTGTAACCCTTTACTTTTCTCCAACTTCTCATCTTTTTCCCAACCACCTCCGACAGCCATCACTCCAACCCCCACCTTCTATCTCTTCCCAACTCCCAAGTCATCAACCTCCCTCACCCAACCTCCAGTTATCTCATCCTCCTTAACTGATTCTCCCAAAGGGCGGTTGAAACCACCTGATGAATCCCCATTTCATCACCTTTATTCTTTCATTCTGGCCTTGAAACCTTAGCTAAATGCATGTATATAGATTTATATTGTATAAAACAATATATATTATTTACAATAAAAATATTTTATAAAAATAATGTCTCTAAAGTCATAATAAAATAATAAAGAAAAGAAAAGAAATACCATATGCATTAAATGATCTTAAATCCCGAGACCCAGGCATCATGATGACTATGTTGACAAGGAATGAAGTAGGGGAAGTAAGGGCAAAAAATACAATAAAACCCCCAATCTTTATTTTTCAATAAATCCAATTTGAGATATATTTTATTCTTTATTATTTATACATCAAATCAATAATTTTTTACATGAAAGTTGTAGACAAAAATACATAAAAATTTAAAATTTATTTCAATTAAAAATAATGCACAATGTACCTTATACACTTAGAATAAAAATCTAGAATCCCAACTCCACAGACCTATATCTCCTCCATTGTGTATCGAAATTGACCAAAATAACTTCTGATTGTATATAACTTTTAATAAGCTATTTAATGAATGTGATTTCATTCAATATGAAGTTAAGATGCAAAAGTTAGGGTTTGGACTGCTATTGTACATGATACTGAATAAAATAATCAATTTATTTATTCTTTGTATATTTCATATTTTTATATTTTTAGATTTTGCATGTATTATTTATAACATAAGTACATAATTAGAATAAAGCAAATCAATAAAAACGCAATAAAATAAATAAGCCTACAAAAATATATAGATGAATGATATGTGTACACTATATAGTATATATATAGTTATTTAAATGTACATATAACCTCGAGATAAACATAAAAAATATATTTATATGTATTTAAATAAGTTAAAATATGTAAATTATGTAGTTAAAATAGTAAAATCCAAAATATAAAATAAAAGTACCCAATACATAGGTCGATATACACTATATTTATACTTGTCAAATAAACATGTAACAAATAACATCGAAAAAATTAATGAAAATATGATTAAAATACTACATAAATTACTAAAAAAACTTCATATTTTAAGAAAATTCATATTTTAAGAAAAACAATAAAATTATTTAATATTTCTTTTAAAATTATTTCTATTTTTGCCTTTTATTTTGTGTTCTTCTGTCCTACATGGACCAATGGGGGCATGGTCAGGGTTGACCCTGGTCAACTCCCCCCTCCTCCCTAGGTACACGTGTGACGGGCGTATTCGTCCATCTTCCATGATTATTCTGAAACAATTCTTTCATTTTTTTGCATCGACTCCTTCTTGACTTTTTACCCTCGATCCTCGAACTTTCACGCCACATAAATTCCGCGATCGATGGAGCTCTGTAGCAGGTTGTTACCTCGGTGAAAGTATCAGTGTATAAAACTCAATCACTTAACTCCATTTGAGATTGATCCCATTTGAACCCCCAAAATACCAAAATTTCCTTTGTGTGAGGTTGCTTGTGACAGAGGCTTTCTCCTCCGAGGATTTGGCGTGGAGAAAGGGGCATTTTCTTTGGTAGATCCCCATTAATGATGAGCTCCGCCCAGTACTCCACCGGTTCCCTTCCCAGGCAGGTAGAGCCATGGTTTTCACTTCCTTTCTATTCTTAGAAATTAGGTTAGGATAGTTTTGTGAAATCTCGAATTCTTAGTTCGGTGTCTCACCATTCTTCAACACATCTTTCGTACGCATCTCCTCCCCTATTGCTTCTTTTCCATCCCATGCACCACCATCCAAATTGATCTTGTTTAGATAAAGACATCAAACCTCCAGCTCTGCCCCATCGTCGAAGGTATCTGCTCGATCTCACTCCATCAATTTTCAATTTACAGAGACTCCCAGGGACCCCTTTTTTCTTATTGGTGACTCATCGCAGGTCTTGGAGGGTCAAAGACCCCTCGCGGGATGATTTTTGTCAAGGAGAAGGTACTTGGAGCCCCTTTGCTTCCTCGACTTCATCTAACCATGCTGAAGCTTCTCGGAGCCTTCTAATGCTTCGAGCAGATTCGGATCGACAAGACAAGTTATCTGAGCACTTGATAGCTGTCGGAGATGTACGGAGGAGGGTGGAATCGAAGATTGAAGCTCCCCCTAGAGCTATTCTTCCTTGTTCTTGGTGAAGGGCAACCATCGTTGGATCTTCCTCTACCTCCAGTTTTTATCTTAGTCATTGGATCATGCCCCCGCACTTAGATGTCCGATCGCCAATTGAGATCTAATATCGGGCATTGGTCAGCTAAGCATCATCCACCGTCCAAATGTTTACACGTGTATAAGTGAAGAAATCCTGACTGTCGATTGACATCTTTAGGGGGTATTTTGCAAACTTCACCCCCCCCCTTTTGTATTTTACTTTTAATCCATAAAATATCGTCTACAGTGTAAAAAAAATCATTATTTTACAAGTAGTCCCATGTACTGTTTTTATTTGCACTTAGATCCCTCGCCACGTCACCTCACATGCCCATACACATGAAGTGGTGGGCTTTCTACGGGGACTCCTATATGTTTTTGTGTTATCATTTAGTTCATTAAATTTGTATCTCGGTTCAAAACTTTTATAATATTTTCATATATGTCATGTATTTTATAAATTGCATTTATACCTATATCAAGATTGTATGAATTAAATATTGATGGAAAAATTACATCGAGGCCCCTATCCTTCCTATTTTTATTCTTGATTGTATTTTTACTTATTTTTATTTACATTTCAATCCCTGTTAGGTCTATATTTTTATTTATTACATTTCTTGCATCAAAAATAGCATTTTGTATTTATAAATTATGTGAAATTTATTTTAAGTACCTGCATTATTATCAGATCACTTATATTTTTAGCATGGAAAATTAAAATATTTTCATATATTTAAAAATTCCAAACCTTTGAATTTATTCCTTATTGTATTAAAAAATACATAAATTTAAAAAATATTTTTAAATTCTAAAAAATACGGGTTATTTATTATTGTGTTATACTTATAGACCAAAATCATTAAAAAATTCAAAAGAAAAACAAAAAAATTGCAAACCCTCTCTAACCCTAGAAAAAAATAAAAAACATTAAAAAAATAAAAAATGAGTTTTTTATTTATGTATCATGTTTGTCATATATACCATCTATTAAATTTAATTTTGGATTTTTTTAGCTCCTTATCTATTTTTGAAATAAAAAACAATTCGGATTTATATTATTGGTCAATGTTTTTTTGTTTTTATTCAATTAAAAATACAAAAAAGCAAAAATTAAGATAAAAATAAAAAAACAATGTAAAATATAAAAAGATAAAAAGATTTTATTTTGTGTATTTTTAGTATTTATTGGTATATCGATAGAGATACTAGCCTGTATCATATATTTATTCTTATATTTGCTTATATTATAATTAGGGGGAAAACGGGGTTGCCCTCGCCCATATTTAGCGGTGTAAACGAGCTGAACCTGAGCGAACCGACCCAGGCTCGGTTCGATTCGTTTAGCATACTTTCATACTCGGGTTCGGTTCAGCTCGATAAAATGAAAAATATAATCAAGTTCGTTCGGTTCGGGTAAGGTTCGTAAAGGTTTGGTTCGGTTCGGGTAAGGTTCGTAAAGGTTCGATTCGGCTCATTAAAGGTTCGTTTAAGAATAAATAATTGTGCATATGTTTCTATTCAAAGGAAAAAATCGCAACCGTAGGGGAGGGTTTTGTGGGGTTTCGAGAATTGGAACAGTGACTTAGGGAGTGGATGACTAGATGGGTTTGGAAAATTTAGTGAATAGCCCTTATGTTAATATAGAATGTAATTTTCCTTATATATACAATATGTATGTATATATACTTTTATGTGAGCGAACCTATGTTTTTGAGGTTCGATTAGTTTATTTAATCGAGCCCAAACTCGTATTCAGGTTCGGTTATTTTCGAATCAAATCTGAATCAAACTTTTAGCGAGCTGAATCTGAGCGAACGTCGAACTTGAGAATTTTCTAACAGCCCTACCCATATTTTTCCGTAATTTTTTTATTTTTTAAAAATATTACCACATGTATTCATCTATATATCCCTCCAATATGTCATTCGAATTTCATCAAAAATAGATACTCATATGCCCTCCATCTGGAACAGGTAATTTTAATAGTCTAAACATTATTATAATCGACCTATTCTAGATGGAGGGCATATGAGTCTTTATTTATGATGAAATTAGAATGACATGTAGGAGGGATATATAGATGAATATATATGGTGATATTTTTGAAAATAAAAAAATGCAAAAAATGAGGAAGGGGCAGCCCCATTGAACCCTTATAATTATTAGTATTATAATTATGAAGATACCAAAAATATTTTTAATAGCCTTAAAAATTAAAAAGGACTATACCTTGGGTATTTTCTGGAATTCTGTATATTTTGTATCCAATTTTATAATATTCATATAGTATAGTATCTATATTACCTACATATATTATATACATATATATTCCATAAATTTAAAAAAAAGAAAAAGGAAAAAATTAACAATCAGATAATATGAAAACAAAAAAATAAAAATAAAACAAAAACTAAAAATTAAAATTCAAAAAATTATATATTAGGAACCCACTAAAAAACTCTTCAAAAAAACATTGATTGTCTTTTTTAGCCAATTTGTGTAATCTATTTGTTGGACATGCGCGCCATTATGCAATAAATGTTATTGCGAGTATCTCCCAGATCTGACATAAAGAGTAATTAATTTTCATAATAGGTCCATTAGTACAATTAAGGTTATACATCATGGCCATCTTAATGATCATACAATTGTTGATTCTATTATTGAATCACAGAGGGATGGTGCTTGGATAAATAGCTAAAGATTTAGATTGACGACTCATCAAGCACTGTCAAATGATTATTAAGAGATGATCTCCAGCCTGAAAAGGAGATCACAATCCTTTCTCTAAAGGATGATATCTAACCGACCTCTTAATGTAGGTCCTCTGCATAGGAATAGAGATTTAGAGGTGTTAGATAAGTTGGGTCAAAGAGTTAACTTAACGAGATCGAGATAACCAAAGACTTATGTCACATGCTGTCACGATATAGGCACACATCCTATGACGAGAGTCAGATGTGTTACTATATGTCTGAGTATGCACATTTGGCAGACTAATAGATTGATGACCTAACCAAGGTCTATACATCGGTGCATTGGTATGCATGTACGGGAATATGAATAATACGGTCTCTCAAAGGGATCATATAGGTTCGTTACTGAACCGGAAGACATGAGCTCGCTCATGAGATATTGGGAAGACTCAAAATCCGTGCACGGACGTCTTGCTTTGGAAGCCTGACCGAACTTGTAGGTTTGATATATGCTTTTGGAAAGTATATGAACAACTCCTGTGTATGCTAAATGCTTTTGGAAAGCATATGACTGATACCGACTCCCAATGATCAAATGAGAAACTTAATGATAAAACCATGAAGTAGACAATGTAAAATTAATATAATACTTTGGGATTATTCTTGGTCTTTCAGTATGCATGATGTACAGGTATTAGGAATACCTGAGGGTGATGCGATCATGAACGATTTCATAACCATGACGCTTCCATTCCTAGAGTGTTGAAACACGTATGGATTTTAGTGACTCCTCTCAGTAAAGTTGGTCCAAATGTTGGACAATGATCTGAATGTGATTCATATGCAATAACAAGATTAGATTTGCGGTCTTGATTTAATCAAGCATCTATGATATATGTATTTGAGATGTGATCTTAATATCCAAGTCATTATACATGGAACAATACAATTGCCATATCCATATCTCCATGTCTCCGTAGAGAAAGCACATTATCCTTAAAATAGTTCAAGGATTATTTCACTGTCGATATATGTACCCAAGCATTGAGAAAATTGATAATTAAACGTGATTTAATTATCTTGAATAATATGAATTTGATTCATATTATAAGGAGAGTTATATAAGATAATTAAATGTGAATTTAATTACCAAAAATGTCAATAGTGTGAATGTGATTCATATTAGTTGGGCAAGTGAGAATAGAGATTCAAGATGATTAAATATAAATTAATTATCATGGATATGAATAATATGGATAGCACTATCCATATTAATCATATATTATAAATGTAATTTATAATATATAACAGAGAGCTATTTGTAATTTACAATTGTTAATTAAATGTTGATGTGAATTGGATCCACATTGGACAATTAATTGAAACTGTAATTTGCATTTTATTTTGGGCTATCAATAAGAGTTACAAATTTCCAGTGGCATGATTGCAATGTTCACAAAATAATTATGAGTTATTTTTGTGGAATAATTTACAGCGGGAGTTGTTGTAAATATTGGAGATTTCCATGGAATAATGCAACCTCATGAGATTACATGAAGATTGCCCCTTCCTACTTAGGGAGGGTGAACGGCTACCAATTCCATTAGGAAAGGGTGGTTGTCCCCCTATCTTGATAGAAGGAGGCAATCTTGCTTCCATTATTGATGACCCAAAAATCTCGAAGACCCGGGTGAAGGTAATAAGACAAGGGTCGTTGCGACCCGGATCTCAGAGGATAGGTATATTAAGAAAAATCAGACCACTCGAAACACGTAAAATCAATCAAGCACAAAAGAGAGCGGTCTAGCTATGAGATTAACCTGGTATAGCACCCAGGATCGAACACAAGGAGCACGGATCGGCCGAAGGCCTACGAAGTAGTCGAAGAATCAAAGAAAAAGGGAAAACATTTTTTTAGTGGTTTTTAATTATTTTTAAAATTTTTTGGATTTTTAATATAATGAGAAAATAAAAGAAAACAAAACAAACACACTTTATCAATTTATTTCAAGCATCAAAAATCAAGCAAAAATTCAAGGAAAAATGTTTTTATGTTTTTTGGGTTTTTAAGTGTTTTTGGTGAATTTTTGGAATTTTTATGATGTTTATTTTATTTTCTAAAAATCAAACAGTACTAAAAAGACAAGGTACTGTCCAACCAGGTCCAAAATCCAAAGATAAAATATCTAAGGATCTCAAGAGGACCTGGAGGTAATTTTCCTGTATACTAGAGAAAACAAGGAAAAGTTGAGCACCAAAATTATTGTTTTTGGGTTTTTAGATTATTTAATATGATTTTTATGAGTTTTTAGGTGTTTTTAGATTTTTAGGGTTTTTACTCAATGAAAAATAGCCAAAATTGGCTGGAAAATCAAACAACACACAAGAAACAGTACCTAATTTTTATAGAATTTTTGGGGGTGTTTTCATATTTTTTTGGAATTTTTAATTCTAAACAGTGCCAGAAATTGATGTTTTTGAATTTTCAAAAATAACAAATAAAATCAAAAATGTCCTCAAAAATTCTCAAAAATTCTACAACATGGCAGGAGCCATGTATCAAATTTTCATCGAATTTGGAGGTGATTTGATATTTTATTCAAAATCCAAAAGGGGGCACTGTGCACAGGGACTTAAGTGCAAATACCCGAAGATCTGGGGGTCCAGGTGCAATTTTCCCAGCAAGTCACGCGCGTGGCGCGTGCCTGGGGCACTCAGGGACCTTTTGGTAATAAAAACAAGTCCTAGGACCTTTTGGTAACTCGTACCAAAAAGTCCAGGGGCTGTTATGCAAATAACCCACTAAAAGGCGCACATGCGGAAATAACACGTTCACAGGGGCATATATGCAATTACCAAAAAGTATTCATTCATTAAAGAACATCCAGAACTACAGGGCTAATATCGCAAATACACCAAATATACACGTGACGATGCACGTGGCTCACACAAACAGGGGCATAAATGCAAATAAACTAAAGGATAAGGTCCAATGTGCAAATAACCCAACGTAAATAAAGTACTCAAAATATTTACAAGACTGACACGTAAAACAAAAACTAAGAGGGGGCCTAAGGTAATTTACCCCTTATTACGTCGACGGCTGGATGAGCGCCACGTAGCTGATCTAACGGTCTCGGATGGCTGGCGCTTCTCTTCTTCTGCACGTGGGCCGATCGACGTCCGAGAGCGAGGCACGTGGAAGATCGAACGGCTGGCGGGTGTTGGTGCCTCTCTCTCTGCTCTGACGGTCTCGATCAACCCTCGAGATGATCAAGCGGTGGCTGCTCCTTGATGAATGGACTGTCACGATGGAAACTGGAGCTCTGAGGGCGATCGGACGGTGGTCGAGGATACTGGAAGAACACTCAGCCGGCGAGCTTCGCCGGCCTCGTGCGCGTACTGTGGTCCTCTTTAGCTGCCTCTGAAGATCGGAGAAGACTCGCACTGTCGTTCCGCAGCTGTTGGTGCCCTCTGATGGCCCAGCCGAGCCTTGGAGGGGCTCCGGCGAGGTCGACGGAGGGGAGCTCCTGGCCTGGATGTGGAGAGGCCTCAGATGGCCTCCTCTTGACCTGCAAAGTGGCTCAAGAGCTTCGCGGGTCGAGGGCAAAATGCCTCGACCCGGTTAGGTGGTGTGGGGGTGATCGGTGCGTCGGGACGGGCGAGCTCCGGCGAGCGACGGGCGGTGGAGCTCGAACCCCAGCTCCTGTACGAGCTGGGTTGAACGAAGTGGCGGAGAAGGTGCGTGGAGGGATGGCGGAGGTGACTGGGTGTTCCGATGATCGAGAGGATATGCGGTATAGCAGGAATCGACGGAACGCGGCGGAGCTTCGATTTGGGGGAAACAAGAAATTAAGCGAAATAAGGAAGCTATAAGGTTACCTGGGCGGTGTGGTAGGCTGTGCTGAAGCTTAGGCAGCTCCTGGTCGTTGCCTCGAAGGTCGCCAAGGCCTGAGGCTCGAGCTCCTGCACGGGGCGGAGCACGGCGGCGCAAAGTCGCCGGATCAATGGTCCGGCCACCCCCTCCTCACTGCTACAAGGGCAATCGCGAGCTGTCACCTCAGGGATTGCAATGGAGGTCACGGGAATGAGAGTGGAGAGCCAAAGATGGAAATGGAGTGCGGCGGAGCTCAGGTTATATATCACTAGGGGTCCGGCTAGAAGGGAGTCGGGCGTGAAGCTCGGAGCACGGATCCCCATAACCCACCCCGGGCGTGGATCAGGGAAGAACAAGCTCGGATTAGAGCCCGGGATTAGCGGATTCGGGAGTCGGATCAAGCGGGTACAAATTCGAGAAGTCGGGTCCAAACGCAGATCCGCAACTTTGTGGTCCGAGGGGGGGAGTTGACCGGGGGGTCAACATCCCCCGTGGACCAATGGGATTCAACCGTGTCAGAAAAGATTTAGAAATTGAATTAAAAATAACAAATGGCCGATTTAATTAAAACTCAAAACATGAAATATTTTTGTTTTAATTTTTTTCTATTTTTAGTGATTTTTAATTAATTTTTGGAAATAAAAATAAGGTATTTACATAGTAGGGCTATATATAGGTATATGTACACTATAGGGTTTTTAATTTTTGATTTTTTAATTAGTTATTTGTATACATTTTTATTCCTATTTTATATTTTATTTATTTATAGAATAAAATGAGGAATAAAAGGCTATTTTTATTTTATTTTTATTATTTATATACATAGGTTAAATAAATAGTTATGTACAACTATATACATGGTATATGTACAACATATTTTTGTATTTTTAATTTTGTTTATTTTTATTTGATTTTTGTTTTGTTTCTTTTTATTTATTTTATTCACAAAATATAAAATAGAATATTTACAAAAAGTTTTGAAAATAAATAAATTTATTTACAAGGTTAAATACATAAGGAGGGTGGCCTATGTACAAGGTGAAAGGATATTTTTGAATTTTTGATTTTTAACTTTTTATTTTGTTTTTAATAGTTACAAAATATATACAAGATATATACAAGCATATTTTTGGGTAAGGAAAATATAATTTATTTATTTACATAAATATTTACACATGAGCCCCTATCTCCCTCTACTTTGGTTTTTATGCGGTCAGGCCCATGCTGAGCCCTCCCTTGGGTTAGGTTGCTCAATATTTATTCTAAATATTTCCCTCTTTTTCTTTTTCATCTTTATTCTTTTATTTTTGCACAAAAACATGCTAATTATATGTTTTTACAAGATGCATGCTTTTGCTAATTATTCCTATTTACACATATCTACATGTATTTGCAAAGGTTTTTGTAGCTAAAATATAAGAATAAAGAGTGATGAATGGGTATTCATCACCCCCCTATACTATATTTTGCTAGTCCCTTAGCAAACACTTATTTGAAAAAGAAGTGAAAAAGAAAGAAAAAGAAAAAGAAAAAGAGGATGTACATGGATCAAGGTTGAATTATTAAACTTTCCTTCATCAAATTGAAATATGGAGCTCGATCGGATCTTTGGATTATTAATGTGTCGGAACCTTATTTGGACTTAAGCTTAAAACCCAATAGCCTCTAAGTTCCACCAATCTATGGGCAAGACTCCTCAATAAGCCAGCTCAGAACAAGTCTACATACACAAACTCTAATGACCATGAGTCTTTCCATGCAGTGTAAGTGATATTTGGCTCCCCACCTCAGAAGTAACAAAGAAACAACCTCCCTCAACCTGGTAACTCTAATGCCTCGGTCTAGCAACTCTTTCCTCGAGAAGCGGGGTATTCCCTTCTAAGTTCAAGTGCAACCGACTCAAGAAGAGGGGGAAGAAGTATAGAGTTTTGGAAGCTTAGCCAGTGTAGCTAAGTCTCCCGCTGCAAGCTTCATGAGATGTAACATGGATACCATAAGCTTTGCCTTATTTGACTATTTACACTCCGGTGGGGTTATTAAATTTTCAATCCGACCCACCACTTTTTTTTGGAGTTCTTTTTGCATTTTTGCAATTTTTTTCAAGGACTTCTGTACAACATATCTACATGGTGCAGCATATATACAAGAAATTTCCTCTTGAGCCAGTAGACTATCCCTCTTTTGAAGCTTTATTGCAACCCACAGCTTCTGTCTTTAGCCTTCATCACCACTAGACCAAGTTGAGGTGCACTTCCTTCACTAGAAGAAGAAGAGAGGTTCCGCCTAGAAGTACTACCCTCATATGCTACCCCAAGCCAAAGGAAACTGCCTCCTCACCACCTCATCCGTGGAGAGCCATGTGTAAGGTGCAGGTGCAAGTCAAGCCATTGTCTCTAAGAGTCATGCGTGTGTTGCTAAGTGTTCTACTTAAGCTCATCAAGTTGACATATGCTCATAGCCTAGTGGACTCAAAGAATTAAGTCCTTATGGACCTGAAAAGCCTTAACCCTAAGTCCTATAAGGTTCCTCTTAAAGTTAAGTGGATTAAGATCTTATTCAAGCTCCATTTCTCAATTTAATTCCAGGCTTAGTTTAAATGTCAACTCTCATCCAGGAAAAATTATATACATATATGTACACAAGATGTTGTTTACAAATATTTTACAATCATGCAAAATTTTTGAAAAATGTTTTGAAATCATGGATGATGATGATGCATGAAGTGCAAGTTTTGCAAAAAGATATTTACAAACATTTACACAAGATTTTTGCAAACTCTTGATTTTCAAAACATTTTGGAAAAATTTTGTACTATATACATAATTTTGATACAAAAATATTTACACAAACTTTACACAAAAGATTTTTGAAATCATTTTTACAAAAATACTTTGTACACTAGCTATGTATGTGCAAGATAAAAGAAGTTTATGCACATGAAAAATTTTAAAATTTTGTGGTTTTTAGCCATTTTATTTATTAACACACTCACACAAAGTACGAGTTATGGCTAAAGTATATATGAAATATATACACACCCCCCCTATACTTAGCTCGAACGATGTCCTCAGAGTGATCAAGAGCGATGAAGAAGACATAACTCGTGCTTAGTAAAAGGGAAGTGAAAAGGAATGGCTAAGTACAGGAATGAATAAATGAATAGAAGGAGAGGAACTCGGTGGTTTCCCCCTATACTTAGGATTAACTAATCCTAAGTATAGCAAGCTGTACATGAAGGGAAATCTGAGTGAAGAAGATACAGAATCTGCCCCCCTATACTTAGGGTAAAGTATCCCTAAGTATAGGCAGCAAAACAGGAGCAAACCGAATGAAAAGACTACTCGCAGGTCCGACATCCCCCCTATACTTAGGGTAAAGTACACCCTAAGTATAGCATAATCATAAGATGAAAAAGGGATGTGGGACTAAAGAATAGAATGATATGGACAACTGGATCTATACAGGCGGAGGAACAGTGAAAATCAGGCGTGAGACGCAAAAGATGTGAGTCAAGAGACCACATCTCACGCAAACGGGATTCTTGCTCTCCAGTCAACTCGGCGGAGATGATGACTGGGTACATCTCTGGATCGCCCGCAAGGAATCGATACTTCAGCGAAGTAGGGAGCGGCTTTCGCTCTGGAATGCTGGGTGCTGGCAAATCTGGCTGCGGAAGGAACTGAGTAAAAGCTGCTAAGTCTGCCAAATCTGCCTGGGAAAGTGAAAGCGTACTCTCGCAAACTGGATCGGGAGAAGGCTTCTCAACTGTACTATCTCTGCTCGGCTCTGCATCTACCTCCTCCTCATCAATAGGCTCAGATGGACTCAGGTCTGACATATGATCATAGCAATCGGCCCAATCAGACTCTGAATCCGAGGGATCTGTATCAGAAGCGGTGGCATCAGTACCACCGGAAAACAAGGTGGCCTCAGCACCACCATCACTGAACATCGTGTCGCGATCAAGGACCGGCTCTGCTGCCTCCATGGTATCCTGAACCAGGTCTGTGCTCTCCAGACTCTCCTCTGTTATCGTCTCTGCATCAGCTGTATCTGAAAGTGAGAGGGTGGTCTGTGTCTCAAGATCTGCCCAAGCTGCCTCATCATCTGTGATCACAAAATCACAGTCCTGGTGGATGTCTGCCTCTGCGTCTGTCAGCTGCTCTGAATCGGTACTCGCATCAGAGCGGGCTCTGAGTCTGGCTCTGTAGTCCTCGACCGTCTCTATTTGTATACTCTCGCCCTCGACGCGAAAGTACACCTTCCCGCTATCATGATCAGTCACCGCCTTGGCTGTGGCCAAGAACGGACGACCAAGGATGATGGGGGTATCGGTCACTGACTCAGGGATCTCCATGTCCAACACTACGAAGTCCACGGGGAATTTCAGGCCCTGAATCATGACGATAACGTCTCGTAATAACCCCTTCGGCCTCTTGACAGATCGATCAGCGAACTGAAGGACTGTCCTGCTCTGTCGAAGAGTGCCCAACTCGAAGCGGTCGAGAAGGGCTGCCGGAAGAAGGTTGATCGACGACCCGCTATCTAGAAGAGTACGGTCGAACCTCTGCTCACTGATCTGGCATCTGACATACGGGGCCCCTGAATCTGGCCTCTTGGCTGGCAGGCGGTTCTGGATCGCAAAACACGTGACTTTCGTCAGCACATGGATCTCTGAAGTGTGGTTCCTCCTCCTCCTCCTGACTGTAGTCCTATCTCTCAAAGAACGCTGGAGAAGGGGGATGTGTTGCAAAGCCTCCTGGAGGGTCAGCTGGATGTGGAATCGATCAATCATGCTCTGGCTGAACTCCTCAAGCTCTCTCTTTTTTGGATTTTCTTTTTTCTTCCCCTTCCCCATCTGAAGGGCTCTAGGGAAGGGGATCACAGGGTCCTTCTCAGATGAAGGACTAGGAAAAGGTCTAAGCGGTTCAAGGACCGGATCCACACATACATCATGCACCACAGTGGGACCAGAAGAAAGTAAACCTTTTCCTTTATTCATAGCAGAGTTCCGAGATACATGAGTGCGAGGAAAAACAACATCTCTCTCTGTACACACACCGGTGGCCTCAGTACCACCAAGGGCTGGCTCTACTGCTGCTGGTGGTAGACGTCGTGCGGCATCAGTACCGCTGGCTGGCTCGGCTGAATGGGTGGCATCAGTACCACCTCCTCGAACTGGTGAAGCGGCGGCCTCAGTACCGCCGGTGGGATCAGCATCCTTGGTGGCATCAGTACCACCGTCATCATCTGGAGCGGCCTCAGTACCGCTCTCCTCCTCCTCATGTGGCGCCTCTGGAGTGTCCTCGTGGTGAAGCTCAGATGAGGCGCCGCCGCCTGCTGGGGTCCTACCGCTCCTAAGTGTGACAAAATCAGCATCAAATAGATCCGAAGATGTATCATCAAATGGGTCACTAGGAGTGGCTAACTCAGTATGTACTACCTGCTCAGATTTCCTCTTAAGGTTGTTCGGATTCGGCTCGATCTGGGCTGGTATGGCGGCCTTCCCTCTCACCAGGTCCCGCATCTCCTGGCGGAACTCGTCCATCTCCCGTCTGAATGTGGCCTGCTGGTCCGTGAGGAGGCGGGCGATGTCATCCAAAGCGGGGCTCTCGTGGGAGCCCGACGGGTAGCCTCTCTGTGGGTGAGGCTGCTGGATCTGCGGCTGATGGTGCTGGTAAGAGGGATATGAGGACGGGTGCTGCTGCTGAATCGGGTGAGCCTGCTGTAGGGTTGGGCATTGGGCTGGGCCGGCCCGACCCGGCCCAAACCCGATCCGTATAGCCCGACCCAAACCCGAACCTGAAATTTAATGGGCGGGTCGTGGGCCCTAAAATGAGCCCATATTGATTAGCGGGCCGGGTTTGGGCCTTAGAAGGCCCAAACCCGTTAGCCCGATAGCCCGATCCATTCTAAAGCAAGTATATTTATATCCAGTACGGTATAATTATATCAATTATATTCATGTTCATTCCAAATACCATGTTCTAACTTTACTATCCTTATTCAAGTGTAGAATAAATGCTTAGATACATTAATAATCATATCCAATAGTGGATTGAGGATATTATTACATTAATATACAAGATTATTACATTAATATGCAATAATGGAATCTGTGTCCTCAAGTGTTACAGCATGTACAACTATAAGTAACCAATTTGTATTGGGTCATAGTGTCCGCATCTACAATAGAATATGTAATGGTGAATTGAATGGTGGTTTAAGTCGCCATATTTTTACCACATTTGTATTTCCAACATACAACTAATGTTAAAATCACAAATTAGTTAGCATACTTTATAGTTTTAAACATGCACACATGCATAAGAAACAACCACACAAATGCAAGAAGAATGGGAGACATGATATTCGTATACATAGGTGTTAAATTGGGCCGGCCCGACCCGAACCCGACCCATTTTATTTGGGTCGGGTTTGGGCTTGGGCCTAATTTTTGAAAATAAAATGGGCCTAGGCCCGACCCGTTAGCCCATATTCTAAAATGGGCTTGGGCCGGGCCAAGGCGAACCCGGCCCGAGCCCGGCCCATGCCCAACCCTAGCCTGCTGCTCACGCCTCCATGACTGTCCCTGCTGCTGATAGGGACGAGGACCGTAGGATGACTGCTGCTGATACGCTGGGGGCTGCTGCTGCGGCTGGTGCTGGTCTCTCTGCTGGGGGTACTGCCCTCCCTGACCTGACGGCTGCTGCTGGGGCTGGGCACCACCACCCCCCACCTGAATCCGGGATGGTCTCGTCGGATCCCAGGCTGGGGGCGGTCATACCAAATCCCGTTGACATCCATCAACGGCTCTGCATCGAAGGGGGCTGGCGGCAGTACTGCTAGAGGCTGATCCGGCTGGTAGAGCACCATTTGCATCTCTGGAGATGGTGGAGACTGGTAGGTGGGCTGCGGCTGCTGGTACGGCTCCGCCTGTACAAGGTGAACCTGTCTAGGCTGCTGTGAGGGGCTGGAGCGCTGGGACGAGCTACTGCTGCTGCCGGTATCGCCTCGCGACAGAAGACGGGGCTGTGAAGCCGTCTGTGTCTCCTGGAGACACATGAGCTGGGTCTTCATGTCACTCAAGACCTGTGCCATCTGCTCCATCTGCGTGATACTCTGGCACTGCTTCTTCTCGATCAGCTCCATGCGGTCCAACTTCTCGCTGATGATACCCATGTCCGCAACGGATGACTCTGCCTGTGCTGCTGCGACTGCGGACGAACTGGATGGACCTGCATCTACCCGTGCTATCCTCTGGTAA